>ML779840.1:163266-183172 GCA_009831015.1 Picea engelmannii | reverse complement strand
AAAAAAAAAAAAAAACTAAAAAAGGTAAGCATAAAGAAACAAGGAATTCAAAGGACGGTGAGAAGACTCGACTAGATGAAAAAGAAAATGAACAATAAACTAAAGAAACAAAAAGAAAGCAAAAAAACAAAACATAAACTAGTGATTTATTGTTTTATTTTTTATTTTTTATTTAATGATTCAATACCTCTAGGTCTGGATCGATATAGAGTTTCAAATGAGACCCATTGGTAGTAAATGAACAGAGTCTAACATGTTCATCCTTACATAGATACACATTAGTTCCAATGACATAGGCAACTATGTAAGCTCCCATCCAAATTTTTCGAAACCTTGTGTGTTTACCCTTACAAGAATGAGCAAAATCCCATAGTAAAGCCTTATGCCCCACATCAAAAACTACAAATTTAGCTTTCTTATCAAATAAATTCTTCACCATTTATTTTTATGTTTCATGTTGGTAAGGGTATGTTCTCTTTGTTGTGGAATATTTGGGATAGTTTGGAGGAGTTTAATTCTTCGAATTGAAAAGAAAGAGGAAAGGAGGCTAGTTAAGGTTATACATGCATCATAGCCTCTTAACCATACAACACTTAGAAATGAGTTTCCCTAGTATTTATTTTCATTGTGGTGTAGGTAACCTATAGAGTGTACAAGAGTTGAATTTGCCATTGGTAGGGTTTCTCTTTCACAGGTTCTTCTTTAAGATTTTAATCAATGTTTTGTTCATGGATTCTACTTGGCCATTTCCTTAGGGATAATAAGTGGATGAGGTTCAATGCTTAACCACAAACTTGCTAAAAAACTTAGTCAACTTCCCATAAATTAAATCAATTCAATTGTCATAAATAATTTCCAATGGAAGGATAAATTGTGAGAAAATATTGACTTCTAGGAAGGAAATTACCTATTCAGCCTTATAATTTTTTAGTGGAACAACTTCACACCCTTGGTAAAGCAATTAGTGGCTATGAGGATAAACACATGGCCAATAGAATATGGTGGGCTAATTGGGCCAATGAAGTGTAGACCCCATAGCAAAAGGAAATCAAGAAGAACAATATTTAAGGGCATGTTAGAAAGTTACTCTCTTCCCATCGTATTCTAGCATATCTTACAAGATTGCACGAACTAGTAACAATATTTGAAAAGAGAGGGCCACTATTGACCAATCATGATGATTTTGTCTGCAATATCCTTGGAAACAAAATTTCCACCAATGTTAAAGGGTTGAGAAGTCATATAGTGAAGAACTATCAACATGCTTTAAGAGATCTATTTGTCTACACAATACAAAAGTACGTCATCTATAAACCTACAGAACAGTAAAATACACAATATGACATAATTTGAGGATTTTAATCTCAATCTCCTTTTGTGACTTTCAATGTTGGGAAGGCAGTGTTCATTATGTAAGTAACAGACAATATCATGATACTAAGGATCATCAATGACATATACATTCTCACAATCAACAACAAATCAAGCAGATAAAAAGTCATCATCACTATTGGAATATTCATTAGGATCGCCACACTAAGCCAGGTGGAGAGAAAAATATCACCCTTTAATAGTGTGAGAAGTAAATATCTCAAAATCATGCTCTTGTATCTTAGTTAACTAATGGGCAAGCTTTCCTAAAAGGAAAGTTTGGGACAATAGAAAATTAATGGTAGGTAGAGGAACCTTTACCTTGGTATGTTTCCAAGAATGAAGTGGCAAAAATTTTCAGCAACCTTGACCAAAGAGAAAGAATTCTTTTCAATCAAGGTATACTTCAACTCAATGTTAGAAAGGCTTAAGATCATGAAATCAATTGATTGTTTTGAACCTAAGTCATCCTTTTGTAATAGGATAGATAAGCTAGTTTTCTCTATAGTATTGTATATGACAAAATCTTTTAGAAAATCAAGTTGAGCAAACATAGGTGAAAAAATGGCCTTTTTTATATCCACCAAACTTCTCTCAGTGTCTTGAGACCAATAAAATTCATGTTCCTTTTTATGAAGATTATGAATAGGCTTGACCATCCTAGAAAACTCATGTATAAACCTTCTAACAAAAATGATTTTTCCCATAAAAGACTGCATGTCCTTCTTTGTGGTAGGTGGAGGAAGGTTTTGAATCACACAAACCCTTTCTAGGTCAATACTAATGCTATAATATTTAAAAATATGACCAAGTAATTTCCCCCATGAGACACCAAATATAGACTTAGCTATATTCAAGGACATGTCATACTTTATGCAACATGGAAATACTTGCCTCGGGTGATTAAAAGTATCTCCTGATAGCTTGGAATGAATAGTATGGTCATCGAGGTAAAACTAAAAAATCATACCAATTAAGTCATCAAATGTTATGTGCGTATCTCTCTAAAAAGTCGCACATTTATTGATTAGAACAATGGTCATGCATTCAAAAGTGAAGGTGCCCCACTGAGTAGTGAAGGTGGTTTTATAATGATATTTTCACTTGAGGTGAATTTGATCACAACCTAAGAATCCATCAAGCAGAGACATCATTTGGGATCCTACAACTTGTTGCAGGATTAGTTTCATGTTGGGTAGCATAAGGTTATCCTTCACTCTTTCCTTGTTAAGGGTGTGGAATTCTACACATAGTCAAATGTACCCATTCATTTTTTGAATTAGGACCAAGTTAGAAACCCACTCAAAGTACTTGACACAGAAGTCAATAATTATCTCTCCTTATTCTACTTCCACCTTTGCTGCTTTTGGTTTAATTTTCTTATTGCTTCCTTTTCCTTTTTCTTTTTCTCTGCTACTGAAGAAGAAGCTTATGCCTCAACTACCTATGTATCCTATCTTACTAATGGTGTTGTATTTACCCAGGGATTAAAACACCTCTATTGCTTGTGCCCTTACCTATGCTTTTGAAGAAGCATATTCCTCTCTAGCTACAAGGTCAACTCAATCAAATGGATATGTGGATTTCAGTGGTGGGACTGGATATAGAACCAGTTATGATATTGGCATTGAGCATCTTGTCAACTTCCCTCCTAATAGTGGCCTCAAAGGCTAGAGTAATTAGTTGTTGTATTTTCCAAATAGGAATAGTGTTGTATTTTATAGTAATAGCATGATGGATAATTCTCAGGTCAAAACCAAAAAATTCATCATATGAATAAACAAAGACATCCTTGAATTCAAGGAATAAAGTAATATTATTTTTCTTTTCTAATTCAAAACAATTAGCACTTATAGACAAAGTTTTAGGGTCATCATCTGCACCAATATTCATAAGGATAATGTATGATACCTTTCTCTTTGAAGCCTCTTGAGAGGATGTGTTCTTACTCCCAACATCACTTAGGGAAAAGGAATTATCCAAAGGTAGTTATCCCTTGGGAAACATTTTTTGTCTATGAGAATGGCATTAGAGTATCAACTTGCTCTCAATAAGCAAAAAGCAACAAATGTCCCTATCATCCTGGAAAATTTGCCAAGAATCATCATTATCAAGTAGGTGAGGTTTATACAAATATATCATAGGGTGGCTACAATGGTTAGCCAATAGCTATCTCTCGAGTCTAGTAGTGTAAGGGACTAGCTTATCATGTAGATTCTCAGGTAGATTTTTTTTTTTAACCTACAAGAGGTGTGGCAATAGCGATGAAAGTTTGTCGCAAACATTTTTACTCTACCAAGAATTTCCATGGCAATAGCGATGAAAGTTTGTCGCAAAAATTTTTACTCTACCAAGAATTTCCATGGCAATAGCGATGAAAGTTCGTTGCAATACAAAAATGAATTTTTACCCTGCCAAGGATTTTCATGGCAATAGCGATGAAAGTTCGTCGCAACATTCCACGCTTTTTTGTCTCACATATGGCATATGCATCGTAAACTATTGGTGATTTTTTACTCTACCAAGAATTTTCATGGCAATAATGATGAAAGTTCGTCAAAACTTTCCACACTTTTTCGTCGCACATATGGCATCTGTGTCGTAAGCTATTGGTGAGTTTTTTACTTTGGCGCAGTTTTTCGTCCCTATTGCGACGGTGTTTCGTTGCTATTGCCATGATTTTCAAGGTAAAACTATCTTGAGGATGGTGACACGTGGCAGCCTTATGTCATCGTTGTTTCCATGAAAACTTGGTTCGTGGATATAGCAACGAAAAAATTTCCACGAAAAATAGTCTTTGCTTTCATGGAAAGTGCGACGGATATGTGTGGCAATAGCAACAAAAATCCGTGGCAAATTTGGTCATATGTAGTAGTGGGTCGGTACTGGTGCAGGGTGTGTGGTGTCATGCACAGAAATGATTTAATGGGAACCTTCAATTGTTGATAGTATGCGTGAAACATGGCATCAGACTGTCATTGCTTCATCATGTCGTTGGTGTACCACAAGGTGGAAAACCTAGCGGCCAACGGCTCTGAGGGTTCGATCTCTGGGAAGGTGGATCCTTTAGGCATTTACAAAGAGAAAAATGCGATCAAAATGATCAAAAATATGTAATGGAATTCATATCCAAAATCCTGGGCTTCGTGGCAATCTTTCTCTAGCTCATTGATGAGGTAACTCGCCCAGTTCATCTGCATGCCTTCCACACATTTTTCTGCAAGGTCCACCACGAACCTGGTGACGTATGTGGGGTAGTTCTTCCTTACGATATTTCAAGCTATGAGTTGGAAATCAAGTCACACTACTCCATCCTGTATAGAGGCTACCTTGTAACCTCGCTTTCCTTTTTCGACTTCTCTGTAAGATTCCTTGATGTGTTGTGCCAAGGAGCGGTCTAAGGCCTTCCCTGGATAAAACTATTGAGGTTCAGGTCCCTTCATGCTTAAGACTGTGATCCAGTGGATCAGCGTCAGATCCACAGTAATTCTCTGGTTGAGCCACAGGTATCCACCATGATAGCATGACATGAGGATTTTAACGCAAGCGTTAACCTCCTAGTGGCGGAAAAAATGGGGAATCTTCATCACATTTAGCATGGTGGACTGCGTCAGTCCCTTAATCCATGGCTGGGAAATGAGGCGAGGCTTCTTCCCAGTTGACTTCATCAAGTAGCGGTGGGGTGCTAGCATAGCATAGTTCTTCTTGTCTCCTAAATTGAAGTCAACGTTCTTTAGTAGCGGGATCTATCCTAACTGACTCCCAACTACATGTATTCCTTTATGAATGTACGCGGTGAATATGGTGTACTCAAAATCTCGTGGGATGTTTTTGCATTTAACTGTGCCATACAAAGGTGGGATATACTCTTGTAGGATGGACTAGATCTACTTTGCATTAGCCATATCACCGCAGTGCTTACTTCGTTGCTCAGTTGCGGGGTTGACACGGCCATAATGATGTCCAGTCGAAGGGGAAGCCTACAGTCCCCTAGTCGTCGATGCCTTGACACCTTCATATAACGGTCTATCATCCATTAGCTTCTTGAGAACTTCCTCGAAAAACTTCTCTAATTCACTAGGCTCGCCTAACATTCTAACTTTTAAACAGACAAGTCGGGGTAGGCAAACGGATAAGCGGGGTAAACAAACGGACAATGAGGTCTAGTTTCTAATAACACAGCTCGACACATAATTAAATCTCTTCTTGGCTCAGTTAATCATGGGTAGCAAAAAGTGGTCCCGTTGCAGCGATCGACAAGTTAAATAAGCGGGGCCTCGTAACAGATTCTTCCAACAGCCAAGAATGCTTCCATCAATGTAAATATGTTCGTTATGGCGCGGTCTCAACGTCCAAAAGTGGTCCATCCGCCCATAAATGTGTTTTCTAACCGTTCGGGAGCATTGTTCTAATGGTCGAGGTGCCTCCAATGGTCATATAGCTTCACCAGGGTGAAGTCCCATGCTGCGCAGTCATGTTGTTCCAACGAGGTTCAAATCCTGTGAACCCACCTCCCGCGAGGTTCTAGTCTGTGAATTCTTCCATCTATTCTTTGTAGCTTCTTGTAGCTTTTCCAACTTAGCTTTATTTTTATTGAGCTTCCTTACCTTTTTACCTATAATCTGAGTCTCTCTAATTGTTTTTGGAATCCTCTTTTTATTTTTATTCTTATCTTCCCCTAGCGTAGTGACTTCACACTATTGATATACCCTCAAAGGGTCTGAAGTTAATATCCCCTTCCATAACACTTCCTAGGTGGATATAATTCTTTCTTGAATGGATAGGTCCTTCAAACCTTCTTGCATTCTTTCAAACTTGACGGTTAATTCTCTTGCCTTATGTCCCTCCTACGTTGTTACTTTGTTCTATTGCTTCAACTTATCATCTCGTTCTTCTATTAGTTGATCTATTTTTCTAGCTATGAAATCCCTTAGTTCTTTCTTTTTCTTTTCTGTAGCTTCTTCCTCTACTTTCCTTTTGATCTGATCCTTCTCAATCCAAGTCTTACCTAACAAAAGTCAGAAAGGGGCATTGTTCTCAACAAACTTAATGACTTCAAATTCCTCTTCAGTCGATGTTCCATGAATAATAATAGGTACATTAGTAACTCTTCCACATAAGGTTATCATATTTCCCTTAAACAAGCCTATCCTTCCCAATGAAGGTACCATAGTAGGCTTTCCCAAAATTTCCCCAAGTGTCTTCTGTCATAATATTCACTTTTGTTTCTTCATCCAAGACATAGTCTATGTCGAAGTCTTCTATTCTTGCACTTATGCGTTGTTTTACTTTTAGGATCTCTGGTAAACTGACATCTTTGTGAACATCCATCATTTCTTTCAATTGTAATAACATAGTCTGAGATTTCTCTGATTCTTTCTCTTTATGATTCTCTAACATTCCCTTAGTATCTTGACTTCCTTCATATTTTTCTTGTCTCATGTTCATTCGTTCAACTTTAACAATCATCCTTGGACAATCCTCAACCTCATGACCAACAATCTTAAAACAAAGACAAATAGGATCTGTGCCAGGGAATTCCTTAGCAAGATGTCTCGGTCTTCTGCAATTATAGCACAATTTCCATCCTTTTTTCCTTTTAAATGTTCCCCAATCTCTTATGTAATGCGCACTAGGATCACAGTGTTGGACCTACACTCTGCAAAAAAAAAAATCCAGGTTCTTCCATCCACTTATTAGTCCAAAACTTATTTCTATGCATAGGAATAACATATCTTTCTTCATTTCTATTAACTTTACTCAGATCAACTCTTTATTTCAACTGTTCCCTAGCCTTCAGACTAGGACAAAACCTATTAAGCGTACTCAAATTCATGCTTTCGAAAGAAAAAAATTCACTTATCTTTCTCTTGCCAAAGCACAAATATTTACCTCTTTTTAGATCTTACCTCTTTTCTTCAAATCAGATTTCTTTCTTAGCACAGAGCTTCACAATTCAATTAGAGTATTGTGCACTTCAGTAGTAGATCTATGCATAGAGCTTCTCTTTTCTTTACTTCAGTTCCAAGCAATCATAGTTTCAAGTCCCAACAACAGAACCATTTGTTGGCACAGGGGAAGACCCAGGGTTCAACGCTTAACAACGCACCAACAAAACCCTGACTACTGACCCTTTCGGCGACACCTGTGAAGCAGGCAGAAGTATCACCCGAGGTAGAAGCAGGGGGCGTTACAGGATGCGAGTGTCTGTAACCAAGCTGGGACATAGCTCTGTGATAATAACACTTCGTAGGGTATTCTATTAACACTTATAAGATGACATGAATTAGTTTCCTAATCTTAATAGCATCGTAGAACATACCCAAAGATAGATTGTCGCAATAAAAATAAATGATTATATATCCTGAGCACTTAGCACTAAGTTAGATCTAACATTCATTTATCCTTAACACAAGTAAATCACTAAGAAACAACAGATCTATCTATCATACATAATAATCAATGAATTGAGCAGATTCATAACATAAACAACACAGCACAAAGCAAACCAAAGACATAGGATATACATGGTTCACCCCAGTGTGGGGCTACGTCCACCAACCGCTTCTCCTTCTTTATTATTCATCTGAATCTTACATTCATTCACTCCTATGCACTAAGCCACAAATCTAAGCTTCGCATAGGATAGGAGATATGTGCACTGAGCATGAGATCCTCCTTCCAAAACCAGGTCAAGGCACAGAGCCAATTCTCTATCAAGCATAGAGCCTTACTCACATACATTCCTTGGCACAAAGTCGTTCAATCTACTTGCACTTAGCTCCACAAACTACTCAAAAAGATTCTACTTATACCATACATTCTTACCTATTTATACTTTTACAATCCCTTACAATAAGGCCTAATCATGGGTAAACCCCATGGGACGACATCCCATAAACCCATTACAAAAACCCCAGAGAACCCCTTACTGGGTCCACATAGCCCACAAAATAAGTGAGATTCATGATCTTAGCTCTGCCTTAGCACTTCTTCTTCGAACAATGTGTCGAAGTTCAAAAGTGGTCCAAACCTGACCAAGGTTTCCTCAAAACTTGGTCGAGGGCCAACAACATTCGTATGTCTGGGCACTCTTATCACTTAGTTGTTTACATTCTGAGGTGAGGGATCTTATTCTTACTACTGTGTCCTTGGCGGACTCCTCCCTCTAGTACTGCACCTCTTGCGAGGTGTTCAGTACTATTTAGGCCTCCAATTTTGTTACCTTGTCTTGAAGCTGCTAGATAATCTCAACAAACTTCACTACTTGAGCTTTGACCATCTCTTGCTCCTCCTATGCCAAGCCTGGCACAAAGTGACATGATTTACTCACCACTTCTTTGACCCTGGCCCGCTCTGTGAGCAACTTCTCCTTTTCCCTCTGTAGTTGGGCTTTTTCCTCCTGAAGCTCGACTTTCTCACTTTCATGGGCAGCTACACTGTCCTGCATTGCTCGTAATTGCACTAGGGCTTCGTCCTTCTCCTTTTTGAAGGATTTTGTAGCCTTCTCCTTCTCTTCCTGAGCTCTCTGGAACCGGCTTCTGTTGGAAGCTGGTTCTTCCCCTAATTCTGCAGTCTAGGATGGGGAAGGTGCAGACAACGCAGTAGGTACTGCGCGGACCAAGCGAACAACTTGTTGCACTTCCTTCAATTCTTTCTCAATTATTTCCTATAGCTCCTCTTGCTTCTCTCCGTACCTCTGCAATATATCTTTAGATGAGTCCTCCATATCTCTGCGGACCAAACTGATGTCATCTTCAATGAATGTGGCCTCCAACTGGGGATTATTAGCGTGTGTCTTCTTCCTGGCTGAAGGTTTCTTTGGATAAACCTTCCTCTTCTGCGTTGTTACTATCCCAACGGGGGGATCCTCAAGTGGAGGGGTGGTAGCTTTTACTCCTCTTTGCTCTTCTACTCCTTCTTCTCCTTCATCTCCTCCTCCCTATCATTTTGCTTGGTCTTCTCCTCCTCCTGGAGAGCCAAACCCATTATCTTCCGAACCGTTGTCCTCCTCATCGCTTTCTATATCCTAGACTTCCTCCTTTTTATTCTTCTTCACCCCACTAGAGTTTCTGACATGCTCAACTTGTGTGACTATGGGGCTTCCTATGGTGTTAGTTTAAGATAGTTATGCATCAGCGATAGGTACAAGAAACTCCTCCGGCCACTTCTTTGTAATATGATCCATATCTCCATCTGTCAGTTTGTAGTACAATTGTAGTTCTTCCTAGTTCTCGTCTCTGCACCCGGTGATGTAGATGAAATGAGGATCAACGCGAAACTTTGTTATTGGTCGGTACTAGTGCAGGGTGTGCGATGTCATGCGTGGAAATGATTCGATTGTGACCTTTAACTGTTGATAGTATGCATGAAACGTGACATTGGACTACCACTACTTCGTCATGTCATTGGTGTACCATAGGTTGGAAAACCGAGCGACCAACGGCTCCGAGGGTTCGATCTCTGGGAAGGTGGCTCCTTCAGGAATTTTCTAAACGACAAATGCGATCAAAATGATTAGCCAACTGTAATGGAATTCATATCCCAAGTCCTAGGCTTCACGACAATCCTTCTCCATCTCATTGACGAGGTAGTTAACCTAGTTCATCTGCATTCCCTCCACACATTTTCTTGCGAGGTCCACCACGAACTCGGTCACCTGTGTGGGGTGGTTCTTCCACATGAGATTTCCAGCTAGGAGTTGGAAAGCAAGGCGCACTGCACCATCCTGTATAGAATCTACCTTGTAACCTCACTTTCCTTTCTCTACCTCTTTGTAAGCTTCCTTGATGCGTTGCCCTAGGGAACGGTCTGAGGCTTTCCCTGGGTAAAATTGTTGAGGGTCAGAACCCTTCACATTTAAGCCTGTGATCCAGTGGATCAACGTCGGATCCACAATAATCCTCCTTTCAAGCCATAAGTATCCGCCATTATAGCACGACAAAAGGATTTTAACGCAAGCGTTAACCTCCTGGTGGCGACCAAAATGCGGGATCTTCATCACATTCAGCACAGTGGAATGCACCAACCCCTTAATCCATGGTTGTGAGACGAGGTGAGGCTTCTTCCCGGTTGTGCTCGTGAGATAGCGATGAGGGGCCAACATGGCGTAGTTCTTCCAGTCTCCTAAATTGAAGTTGTTGTTATTCAACAATGGGATATGTCCTAACTAACTCCCGACTATGCGAATTCCTTTCGGAATATACATAGTAAAAACGTAGTACTCAAAGTCGCGAGGGATTTTGTCATGGTTAATAGCACCAGCCAAAGGTGGAATGTATTCGGGTAGGATTGACAAGATCTGATTCGCATTAGCCATATCACCGCGGTGCTTACTTCGCTGCTTAGTTACGGGCTTGACACGACCGGAACGACGTCCAGTTGAAGGGGAAGCCTACAGTCCCCTAGTCGACGACGCTTGGATACCTTCGGATATCGGTATGTCGAACATTAGCTTCTTAAGGACTTCCTTGACAAACCTCTCCAATTCACTAGGCTCATCCAACATTCTATCTTTTAAAAAGACAGTTCAAGGTAGAAAAACAGACAGGCGGGGTAGACAAATGGACAGGCAGGGTCTAATTTCAGATAACACAACTCAACACTCGGAAAATTCTCTGCTTAGCTCAGTTAATCAATGGTAGCAAAAAGTGGTCTCGGCGCAGTGACCAACGAGTTAAATAAGTGGGGCATCATGACAGATCTTCCAACGTGTAGGAAATGCTTTCATCAATGTAAAATTGTCCTTTATGGCATGGTCTCAACCTTCCAAAAGTGGTCCATCAGCCCATAAATTCGTTTTCTAACCATTCTGGAGCGTCATTCTAACAGTTGGGGCATCTCCAACAGTCATCTAACTTTGTGATGCAGCCCCCCTACCCTCATGGGGTTCTGTGATCTCCCGGTCTAGGATATTTCAATGTCCTAAGTTGAATTGACTCTTTGGGCCTTGGCTAGACCCCTATTAATCTTACACAAGTCCCCTTTCCTTATGTGTGTAGGTTCTAACAAACCTGCAAGCTATTCATGTGCACTTCCAAAACACCAAGTTTCAGACGCTATCCCTTTTTCCATTAGCCCCTTCCTTCATATGGCCCTAGGCAATTTCTTTGCACAAATATGTGATTGCAGGCATGGGCAAGAGTGGTTTTAGACCAACCCACTTTTCTCCCCATAATTCACCTCCAGCTGCCATGTATCCCTTTGTTAAAATCGTGGTTGAAATTGTGGCCCGCTCAAGGAAAATTAGCGTCCGAGCATGTCCTGGCCCTGCAATCCTTCCTGACCGTCGATCTCTTTATTTTGGTGATGATCCATGATCAACGACTTCTATCTATCCTCCCTTTCCTATCTTCTTTCCTCCTTCCACACGCGATCCCAGATCTCCACGATCTGTCGACACGTAGCTCTCATTCAAATCAATGGCTACTGTTGATTCTATCTTTCCGACCTTCGGGAGTTTCAACTCTCAACCTTTACTTTTCCCCGTAGGAAAATATTCCAGAGTGGAAGATCTATTGACACCTGTCCCCCTTAATCTATGGCCACGATCTCCTCCACGAGTCCGGCCTTCGGGAATCTCAATTCTCAACCTCTTTCTTCTTCTAGAGAGATTTCTCTGAAATGGAAGATCATCTACCATGCGTCCTCTTCAATCGACAGTTATGCTCCTGCTTCGGGACTTTGGCCTCCTCAACCAGATTGATGGTCCTTCATCTCCCTCCTCAATCAATGATCGATATATTCTCCAGGTCTTCGTACTTTTCCCCCTCTGCTTTTCCTCTAGAGTTCCAAATCTGGTGCCACATGTCCACTTCCAAATCAACGGTTGTCACCCACTTCGGGCCTTCGGCCTTCAGCGATTTGAAATATCAACAACCACAAAGCTCCGTAGTGAATATTTCTGGAGTTTCAAATCCTCTAACATATGTCCTCCTTGATCCAACGGCTGTCCAACGGAATGAATCTATGTCCTCCACGTGTCTCCTCAAAGATCAACGATCCACGTTCCTTCCTTCGGATCAATGAACCTTAGACCTTTTGGGCTTCGATGCTTCGAAACATTCTAAAACACCCCTTCACAAAATCCCCGGAGTACGATCCCCTGAAGTTCACGATATGGTGACACATGTCCAACCTAGATCAACGGCTCCTAGCTACTTCGCCTGTTTGGGCTTCGACGATCTCAAATATACAACTTCTCCTTTGCTTTTTCTCTCAGATTTGATGATCTTTAGCCATGTACCCTTTCTGGATCTAACGGTCCAGATTCTCTTCGGCTCTTCGACGTTTTGGCTCTTCAGCGCTTCGGCTCTTTGACGCTTCAGCTCTTCAGTAATTTGAATCTTTGGCACTTCGGCTCTTCGACTCTTCAGCTCTTCGATGCTTTGGCTCTTCAGGCTTCGAGAGTTTCAACTCCTACGCAATCATTACTCCCGGAGTGCTTCCACCCGAAACGTCGACCTTTCGCCACCTGTCACCCTAGATGATAGAAGGTCCCTTCTCACTTTGGGACTTCAGGACTTTGACCAGTCCACTCTCCTATGCACATAAGGGTTAAATCTAGTGCACTTACCTTCGGATCCAATGGTTGTTGATCCTCCATGCTCAGATCCAACAGATGGGATATGTTCCTCTCCTCTGCGCTTCCTTTGTTCGTTGGACATTGATCTGACGGTTCAGGATCCTCCCCACAACCGATCTGATAGTTGTTGTCGCTCCTCCCCCTGAACTTTTGACTTTTTCTGACTTGGAATATTTTGTAAGTGTTCAAAGGTTTCATCCTTTGAACTTTCTCCTACAAAACCGACTATCTTGGGTCTCGTCTTTTCTTCTTAAAGCGTTACCTCTTATGGGCTTTAGGACTTAGAAAAATTCTGTCTCCCACACACTCCTTGAATTATCTCTTCTAAGATTTTTTATTTACTCAATCTCTTAAGGGTCTTGGCCCTTTTGTTTCCTTTCAAAGAAAAACTTTGTGCCCTCCTATCAACCTTCTACTCAAAGCACACTTTGCTCAGTGTTTTCTACAGAGTGTTCATCAACTCTATCTCTATGTGCCTTCTCTGCATAGATTCCTCCTCCAAGGTATTCAATAACCTTGAGGTTCCCCTTGAGTTCTTATCTCTCTAGTGTGCCCTCCTGACACATTCTTTTCTAACTCCTTAGAGTTTAGATGTGCACTCCTTGCGTTGGCTATAGAACCTCCAATGTTCTATTGTGCACTCCTTACACAGCCTAAAGAACCCAGAATGATACTATGAACTCAATAAAGATAGAGAAATATATCTTCCTATTGCATATGGAACCTATTATGCATATGCATCATAATAAACACACAGATAACATTCACAAAATACAAATAATTCATAAACACATTGTGTGCAAGAAAATTGTTTTTCTTTGTATTCATATGAATGTTTGTTTACAAATGTGTACATAGATTGGACTACAACAGAGTATCAGTTCTTTCTCCCATCCTAACCCTATCCTGAGTTCTTCTTCTCCTAAGACCTCTCTACAAATATCTCTCTCTTTTACAAAAGAGGGCTCTATGAGCTTATCCTCTTCACAGCCTTAGTGCCATCACTGTCTCAGTTAAGACACCATACTCCAACAGCTCATTACATAAATGATGATCCAGACCTAACTATGATATAGACCTGCTTACAGTCAACCATTTAACGCGACCCTATCCACTACCTGTACAAAGGTATGGCTTGGCTCTTACATCCTTACAATGCAAATCCCCATGGGATCAGATTTTGAATTTAAAAATGGGAGGGTAAATGCCTCTCCCTTTCTCCATTGTGTGCCTATGTGTTGGCTTACTGGTGCATTTGTTGAGGTGGAGCGATGCTCCTACATCATACTCCACTACTAGGAAAATCATGAGCTCCCACTCATGTTCTCCTCTTCTCTAGTGTTGAAATCCTCCTGGATCCCAAACTCTCCCTTGGAGTTGTCCTCTTGATCCTCTCTAGCTATGTCATTGTTGTTGTTGTTGTTGCTTCTTCTTCTCCTTCTTCCCTGCTGCTATGGTAGACTCTCCTCTCTTCGACTTCCCTTTGTTGACTGCTTCAGCTGACCTCAACATCAGCCTTCTTATTTCCTCTATCACCCTATCCAGCTGCTCTAGTGGCTGGCTCTTCTTATGCAGTCTTCTCGACTGCAAGTCTTCCTTATTAGTGGGTAGATCATCTTGATCCCCCATGTCTTCTTCTTTTTCTATGGAATTAGTTTTCCATCTTGCTACAAACTCCAATTCTTCAGTCTCATCAATGAGTTGTTTCTCAGTTTCTCCCTCTAACATATTTCTCTCTATCAACTCCTCTTGCGTTGGTTCAAGTCCAACTTATTCCAGCTACTCCTCAGGTTGGTATGCTCCTCCATCTGTCTCCAACCCGATCTGTTGGATGTGTTGTCTTTGCACCATTACCCTTCTCTCTAGGGCTTCCATTTCTTCATACAGATCATCAAAATCCATGATGTATGCTTCCCCTTATGTTGCATGCTCCAGTGTTGCAGTCATCTCCTGTTCAGCTTCCTGGCTGAAAATTTTGAGCAATTATGCCAAATGCTCTTCTCCTTCTATTGGGGTAGACATCAATGTATGCTCCATTTCTTCCTCTTTGACAGTTTCTGTTAGTTGTCTTTCTTCTTTTGCTGCACTTTCAACATGTGCACTGGCCTCTACTTGGTTTTTTGGTAGGAATGTCTTGATCCCTCCAATAATCAGAATGATTCTCTGATCTTCTTTTTTGATGGTGGAATTTTCTAACTTCTCATCATATTCATTCATATGGTCTGCAAACCCACATGAACCATCACCTATCAGCACTCCTTGCTGACCTGAATCCACTTCTGAGCTCCTGAGACTTTCAGACAGTCTCATTTCTTTCCCCCTGCCCACTTCAGTCTTCGGCGATTTCAAATCTCAACAACCACAAACCTCCGAAGTGAATCTTTTTGGAGTGTCGGATCCTCTGACATATGTCCTCCTTGATCCAATGGTTTTCCAACGGAGTGAATCTCCATCCTCCATGCGTCTCCTCGCAGATCATCGATCCATGTTCCTTCCTTCAAATCAACGACCCTTAGACCTTTCAGGTTTCGGTGCTTCGGAACATTCTGAAACATAACTTTACAAAAGCCTCAAAGTATAATCCCCCAAATTTCACGATCTGGTGACACTTTTCCAAGCCAAATCAATGGCTCCCAACTACTTCGGTTGTTCGGGCTTCGGCGATCTCAAATCTCCAACTTCTCCTTCGCTTTTTCTCCCGAAGTTGACGATCTTTCACCACGTACCCTTTCTGGATCTGATGGTCCAGATTCTCTTCGGCTCTTCGGCGCTTCGACTCTTCATCTCTTCAGCTTTTTGATGCTTCAGCTCTTCGGTGCTTCAGCTCTTCAGGCTTTGAGAGTTTCAACTCCTACGCACTCGTTACTCCCAAAAAGGTTCCACCTGAAACTTTGACGTTTCGCCACCTGTCACCCTAGATGATAGATGGTCCCTGCTCACTCTGGGACTTTGGGACTTTGACAAGTCCACTCTCCTATGCACACAAGGGTTAAATCTCTTGTACTTACCTTCAGATCCAATGTTTGCTAATCCTCCGTGCTCAGATCTAACGGATGGAATCTGTTCTGGGAGAAAAAGGGAAGGAGAAGTTGGAGATTGGATATCTGTTCCAACTTAGATTTATTTTTATTGAGCTTCCTCACCTTATTTCCTATTATCTGAGTCTCTCTAACTATTTATGAATCCTCTTTCCATTTTTATTATTATCTTCCCCTAGCATAGTGGCTTCGCACTGTTGAGGTTCCCTCAAGGATTTTGAAGTTAATATCCCTTTTCTTAACACTTCCTGAGTGGGCATACTTCTTTCTTGGATAGATAGGTCCTTCAAGCCTTCTTGCATTCTTTCATCCTTGACAACTAATTCTCTTTCTTTTTGTTCCTCCTGCGTTGTTATGTTGTTTTGTTGCTTTGACTTATCCTCTCGTTCTTCTATTAGTCGGTCTATTTTCCTAGCTATGAAATCCCTTAATTCTTGCTTTTTATTTTTTGTAGCTTCTTCCTCTGCTTTCCTTTTGATCTGATCCTTCTCAATCCAAGTCTTACCTAACAATAGTGGGAAGGGGGGCGTTGTCCCCAACAAACTCAATGACTTCAAATTATTCTTCAGTCAATGTTCCATGAACAATAATAGGTACATTAGTAACTCTTCCACATAAGGTTATCATTTTTCCCTTAAACAAACCTATCCTTCCTAACGAAGGTACCACAGTAGGCTTTCCCAAAATTTCTCAAGTTTCTTTTTTCATAGTATTCACTTGTGTTTCTTCATCCAAGACACAGTCTATGTCAAAGCCTTCTATTCTTGCACTTATGCATTGTTTTGCTTTCAAGCTTTCTGGTAAAATGACATCTTTGTGAGTATCCATCATTTATTTCAACTGTAATATCATAGTGTGAGCTTCCTCTGACCCTTTCTCTTTATGATTTTCTAACATGCTCTTAGTCTCTTGACTTTATTCATAGTTTTCTTGTCTCATGTTCATCCCTTTAACTTTAGCAATAATCCTTGGACAATCCTCAACTTCATGACCAATAACCTTACAACAAAGACAAATAGGTCCTACCTCAGGACATTCCTTAGCAAGATGTCTTGGCCTTTTTCAATTATAACACAATGTCAATCCTCTTTTTCTTTTAAATGTTCCCCAACCTTTTCTGTACTGCGCACTTCCCTTAGGATCATAGTGTTGGACCTGCAATTTGAAAAAGTTCTTTCTAGGTTCATGCCTCCACTTATTAGTCCAAATATTATTTCTATGCATAGGAATAACATATTTTTCTTCATTTCCATTAAATTTACTCAAATCAACTCTTTCTTTCAACTGTGCTCTAGCCTTCAGACTAGGACATAATCTATTAAATAGACTTAAATTCATGCTTTCGAAACAAAAAATTTCACTTATCTTTCTCTTACCAAAGCACAAATCTTTCTTCTTTAGAATCTTACCTCTTTTCTTCATATCAGCTTACTCTCTAGGCACAAAGCTTCACAATTCAAGTAGAGTATTGTGCACTTCAACAACAGATCTATGCACAGAGATTCTCTTTTTCTTTACTTTAGTTCCCAGCAATCACAGTTTCAGGTCCCGGCAATGGAACCATTTGTTGGCACAGGGGCAGATCGAGGGTTCAACGCTTAACAATGCACCAACAAAACCTCGACAACAGGCCCTTTCGGAAACACCTGCGAAGCAGGCGAAGTCTCACCCGAGGTAGAAGTAGGGGGGGTTACAGGACGCAAGTGTCTGTAACCAAGATGGGACACAGATCTGTGATACTAACACTTCACAGAAGGTTTTGTTAACGCTAGGAAGTGACATGCATTATTTTATTCACCTTGTGAACATCACAGAACACAATCTAAGATAGATCTAGTGTAGTAATAACAAAAGATTATGCACCTTAAACACTTACACTTAGCACTCCAGATCAGATATAGCATTCTAACATAAGAAATGAATTTAAGAAACACATACGTATTCATTACACATCTAATCTAAGAACCAAGAAAAACATAACAGAGATAATAGTGCACAAAGCCAGTCATGAGACACCAGATATACATGGTTCACCCCGGTGTGGGGCTACGCCCACCAACTGCTTCGCCTCTTTATTATTTGCCAAATATTACATTCATTCGCTCATGTGCACTAAGACACAGATTCAAGCTTCACACCAGACAAAAGATCTATGCACTGAGCACTAGATCCTCCTTCCAAAACTAGGTCAAATGCACATACCCAGATCACGGTATTTTCACCTTCTACAAAATCATAGTCCCACAAATACATGCCTTTTCACAAAGCACTTTGTTCACACAGAACTACATTCACTTCGCTAGCTATCTACTTTTACAATACAGTCTTCTTTATTTATATTCTACAAACCCTTAAAATAAGGCCTAAACATGGGAAAACCCCATGGGCCGACATCCCATAAAACCGTTACAAAAACCCTAGAGGACCCTTTTCTGGGTCCACATAACCCTCAAAATCGGTGAGATCCACGATCTCAGCTCTGCCTGGGAACTCCTTCTTTGACCAACATGTTGAAGTCCAAAAGTGGGTCAAAGTTGACCAAAGTTTTCCCAAAACCTGGTCGAGGGCCAACAATGATCCTCTTGTAACTTATGATTCAACTTATTTAACTCAACGAACACATTCACAAGTAAATGGATGCAAAATTGTACTTGAAATATTGTTTCCAACTCATACATTTTTTTCTCCCATAACTCTTAGTCTTTTAACAAAACATACATGAGTTTAATGAGTCTTTCCAAGACCTTGCCTCTAGAGAGAAACCTAACATGAAGAATTTGTAACACCTCTAAATTAGTGATTTGAAATGATTACATTATCTCTTTCAAGTCTCCATGTCTTTTAGCATATTTCCTAGGCCATGAATACACTTTGTTTGCAAATTTATCAATATATTGCAATTCTAGAAAATGAGATGAAACATCGTTTGTTGTTAATGCTTCTCTATGAGCTATGCAATGGATATTTAATAAATGAGGAGCATCTTGACAAATCTTAGTAGATAAAATTTCGCAAATACCCCTCATGGCAGATGCCCCATCAAAGCCAAATCCAACTACATCAAAAATAGATCCATATATGCTAAAAGAGTTCTCATTGAATCATACATAGACTAAGTTGTTCCATCCTTTATTTTAAGCAAACATATGGATGTTTTTGCACATTGACTAATTCTTCATTTGTCAAATATGTAATATAAATAATCAAATGTTGCTCAATATTTCAATCAATGTTTTTATCAATCAAAATTGAATAAAATGAGCTATGAAAAATCTCATCTTTTAACTTTTCCCTATATACCTCCTTAGCATCTTGGAGAAATACTTTTCCAGATGTTTTATTTGTGTATGCAGAGTATTCATTTGTTAGAGGT
This sequence comes from Picea engelmannii, assembly GCA_009831015.1. Classification (NCBI taxonomy): domain Eukaryota; kingdom Viridiplantae; phylum Streptophyta; class Pinopsida; order Pinales; family Pinaceae; genus Picea; species Picea engelmannii. The sequence continues at coordinate 163,806 of ML779840.1, read as the reverse complement.
ATGCATTGAGTGCATTTATACCTATTCAAGTCACAAATTGACTTATACATTTCTAAAGATAAATCATGTATAACAACAAAATATATGTTTTCAATCATTGACATAATTCTCTCCTTCTCAACATCTACCATTAGTTATACATGTTTGGTAATTGGAAGATTACTTTATTTGGTTTCTCCCTCCAAAGTTGCAAATAAATTTTATGAGCTTCTGATTTTGCATGGCCATTTAGAACACTAACTTGAAGAGTGGTACTTCCGTCTTTAGCAAATATAATGTCTCTCTTAAATTTCACACACTAAGAACATTTTGTTCTTTCATTGCCATTACAGTTGTTTACAACATAAGCCCATGAAAATCTTGTCTTCCATTTAGATTTGAATGGTGTTTTGCATTTCCTTTATGATTGTTCTAAATCAACAAACTCTACACTATCAAATTCATTGTCCTGATGTGGATTAACATCAACTTCATTTCGGAAATGACATTGTTGATTAGAAACATAGTTACCAACTTAATGAGAACTCTACAGAGTTCTCA
>ML779840.1:143929-156213 GCA_009831015.1 Picea engelmannii | reverse complement strand
CCCTGCCCTCCGACCACTCTGATATCCTCCTCATTTGTTCCTCCCTTGGTTCCACTTTCTGCACCTTTCAAAGAGGACTCTTCTTCATCCTCTTCAGCCACTTCCATCAGGAATTACTTCCTAATATCTCTGAGAAAATATGCTTCGAGGGGCTTATCCATGGAACAGCTCCCATCAAAGAAAATTGGAAGAGGGAGAAAATATGTCATCTCAAAGGCACAGAATAAACCCAAGATCAACCTTCTGGCATGGAAATAATTCTCTATAGAAAGGGCGCTTAGAGCAAGGTGAGCCCTGGGAAAGGGGCCTTGATGAAATGTTGTTCTTTCAACTACAACAGATTGATTTCCCCCCTCAAAAGACTAGCCCTTAAAAGGTTGATTCTCTCATAACACCCTGATATCCTTCTCCTACAGGAAAATTTGGGGGAAGGAGATGAAGTAACTTCTAGACTCTCCTCTTTACTCCCAGACTGGAACCTCATTACTCTGAAATCTATTGGAAGGTCAGGAGGATTGGCTATGGGATGGAAATCACGCTCTATAAAAGTCATCAAATCCTAGGGTTTTGATTCTGGACTGGGTATAACAGTCATCTAGATGGATTTGGAAGAACCTCTCAACATTGTTAACATCTATGGACCATGTCATAACAGAGGTCCCTGTTGGGACAAAGTCTTCTCCAAATATTTCTTAAAATAAAAACTTGTAATCCTGGGAGGGGATTTAAACTTTTCTTTGGGATTTTCAAAATTTTGGGGTACTCATGCGAGAACGGACCCTTTGACTAGTTTCTTCACACAAAAGATGGCAGAGTGCAACTTTCTGGATATTGAGCCTGTCAAACTCAAGCCAACCTGGAGAAATAATAGAGTGGGACAAGCCAGTGTAGCCAAAATATTGGACCGTTTTTTGATAAAGGATTCTCTACTAGAAAAACTACTACAGATGAAGTAGTGGGTCGGTTATGGAGGAATCTCAAAGCATTATCCGATCTTTCTCGAAATAATAAAAGGGACGAATAAGCCCCCCATCCCATTCAAATTCAATAGAACATGGCTTAACGATGACAATTTCTTAAAACTGGTCTGGGAAAATTGGACACCCTTTAACCCAGAAAGAAACTCCACGAATGGATTACACTTTCTCAAAAACCTTCAAAGACTCAAAGAAAAAACTAAGAGTTGGGCCTATCAGAAAGTTCTTACGAAGGACTTGGAACTAAATTAACTAAAGCTCTTGTCGGAGGAATAAGGTGGAGGTTTTGCTACGTTAGAAGCTAAAATAAATCTGCTCAAATTGGAAGAAAGGAGGAACAGACTAATTAAGGAAAAGGAAGAAATGTGGATATTAAAAAGCAGAGCCATTTGGTTGAAAAGTGGAGATGAGAACACAAAAAAAAATTGAGCTTATGCAAAAGGCAGAAAATTCTCTAACACCATTTGGCATTGTTGGCACAGGGGCAGACCTAGGGTTCAAATCTAACATCAAACCAACAAGACCTAATTGTTGGCCCTTTCGGCAACACCTACAGAGAAGATGCAGTCTCACTCGAAGTAGCTATAGGGGTTAGAAGTCACCTCCAAATTGCGTCGAAGGTAAGCCTAGTACCCATTAGAATTTTATGTCACGGGTTGATTTTTTAAAGGGATCAAATGGGCGCAGACTCGAGATAATATCATTTTAACTCAGGAAACTAGACTAGTATGTGTAAGCAATGAGGCCTGGAATCAAATTCGGTCAGTAAGTTGGAGCTAGGGTGAGTAGGAGGAAGACTTTGGTAAGAAAATGTAGAGGCGTGTCATGAACATCGGGTCTTTAGCAGCCTAAGGAAGAAAAAATGAAAAAACAAGATCTTATTGGGTTCCAATTTCAACAAAACTGAAAGAAATCATGATGGTATTTCAATCAACATCCATCATAAATCAATCACAACAATTCATGAGAATCATTCATACATGAACTCTCTCAATATCAGAGGCAAATAAGACGGAGAAAGAAAGTTGACTTCGATTAATCCAGAAATCTCAGATCACAATACATAACCAGAGAACCATAGACTTCACTAAAACTTTACAATACAGAAGCTTAGCTCTACCATCGACCCTAACAAAATATCAAAACTGAGTATCTATACTCAAAGAAACCTGTCAACACCAAGGGTGTGACCTGGATACTTCATTCAAAGCTTCGCGATGCACCTTCTTCTGTCAGTTTGCAGTTGCATTCTTCTGTCATATGTGATCTCAGATCAATATGGGTTTTGCAGGAAAATTCATTAACAGGGAGACCTCGGGTTGACAGCCTGGATCCACGGTCGACGCTTCCATGCTTTCCATTTACGGGGTGAAATGAGGCTTCAACTACCTCCCCTATTTCCATTAACTAACTACATCGGGATCGGGGCGAGGCCTAACACCCATGAATGTCTCAGGTGATCTTATGACTCCTTCGAATCAATTCTGGCACCTCGAGGTCACGCAGATCTTCCTCTGTGACCAAATCGGGCATTTTGATCCTTTGCACACCTCCTTTTCATTTGACCCTGGGCTGCGACCATGTGCCTAATTCCCAGGTGCTTTGGGATTTTGCGTTTCGTGAGTTTGCATTGTGATCCCTGTTGAAATCCTTGAGTCGCGAAATCGTGATTTCTTGGATTGGGCGACACGTATCCCTTTGCATCGGGTGGCCCTTATGAACATCGGCATTTCGGGATCTTGGGCCATCGGCACTTCTTACTTCAGTGCCCCCCAAGTGACTTTCACTGTGTTGATCCTACACCATGTTCCTTTTGGGAATGGATGGTCAAGATCATTTCGGGACTTTGTGTGTCACGAGTCTTCAAGACTCTACCCTCCTACTTTCTTAACTTGCGAAATCGTGAAAATCTGATCCAACGGCCCAGATATCTCATTTGATCAACAACTGCGATATTTTCGTGATTTCACATTTTGCAAGTTCCAAAGACTTTTCTCTTTGACTGTTATGACTCGCGAAATCGTGATTTATGTTAATCGTGCACCACATGTCCTTCCAAAAAGAATGGCTCTGATCATTTCGTGACTTCGGACCTCTCCTTGACACTCAACTTGGTGCAATTGCATGATCCTGATTACCCGATGGTCATCGATCCGCTCTACCAGATGGATCTTCACCGTCGAAACTTGATCCTGCTCGCTCGCTTGATTTGCTTTTATCTCATATTGCTTCAAGTGTTGCACTTAGTGCTCACGACTACGGCCTGTGAACAATTTCTTGGATGACTGGCTGAAGGCTCAGGAAAGCAGAGGATCAATGACAGAGGTAAAGGGAGAAGCACTCAACTTTAGGGAAAACAAAAAAGGCTTAGGGATGACACATCTTGGGTAGGAAAAGAAGAAAACTATAAGCCGAAAGAAAAAACCTTACGATCGGGTCTGCAAAAGGAAGAGAGACGAGCAAAATACAGACTTAGGTAGAAAACACAAACCCCTAAGGCTTTGACAAGTTTATGTGATAACATTTGGCTCCACAGGGGATGGCATTCTCCCTGCGAGCTGCCAAGAATAAGTAGTTCCAGTGCCTTATCTTTGGGATATGGAGTCTCCTATGAAAAACAAAATAAACATGAAACAAGAATGATATTTACAATGGTGGGATGCCGAGTGCGGCTTTAAACAAAAAACTTTTTCAGGAAGTGCCCATTTACTAGGCCATTAAAAAATTCATTACCCTCCAAATTATGCAACCTATAAGTATTATTTGAAAGTGTCTCAGAAATTTTGAAGGGTTCAATCCAAAGGGATTCAAATTTACCATGCTTTCCCTTGTCCTATCTGGGCGCATCCCATTTGAGCACTAGATCCCCCAGTTGGAAATCCTCCTTACTTCTTTTCCTGTCAAAGGCCTGCTTGATTTTCTGCTGACATTCATGTGCTCTGTCCATCACCTGCTCTCTAGTCTGCTGGATTTCTACCAGCTAATGAATTCTTCTAATCATATCATTAGGTTCTCCCTGGCAGTCTTGGAAAAAAAATTCCACAAGCAGGGCAAGATGAGAAGGGAAAATTGCTTTGGTCCCATATGCTAATTGGAAAGGAGAGATGCCCAGGACCTCTTTGTTGTCACTTTATTAGCCCACAGAGCAAATTTGAGCTTTGAATCCCATGCTTTCTTGTTTTCCTCTAGAAATCTTTTGATAATCTTTATAAGGCCCTTGTTAGAGGACTATGCCAATCCATTCCCTTGGGGGTATTAAGGAGTTGAGTGAATCAATGAAATTCCAAACTTCTCACAAAACTAGATTAATGGATCAGCCTTGAAGGATACAGCATTATCAGTGACGATCCTTTTTAGACAACCATATCTTGCCATAATATCTTCAAGAAAACTGATGATTACTCTATGAGAGGCACTCCTTGTGGGGATAGCTTCAATCCACTTGGTGAAATAATCTGTTGCAGTTAAGATCCAACTGTGCTAACCACTTGAAGGAGGATGAATCTCCCCAATAAATTCTAGGCCCCACTGTTGAAAGGGTCCTGAGGGTACTATAGGCTTCAAAGGCAGAGACTTGAGTTGTTGCTTCCCAGCAAATTTTTGACATTTAATACAAGCCCTAATTTTCGCACAGACATCAGTTAACAGAGTAGGCCAAAAATACCCAGCCTTGAGAATTTTGTAGGCCGTGGTTCTCCAGAAGTGATGTCCCCCACATAGGCTATCATGGAAATCAAACATAATATTTTGGGCCTCTAGTGGGTCTAAACATCTCAGAGGCATCCCCAAAGGGTCTTTCCAATACAAATCCTACTCAAAAAGGAAATATTTAATTTCTTTGAGCTTAAGAGCTCTTGCCTTGTTTTTTCCCATACCATCTGGAGGTCACAATTCCTGTAGAAAAAATATAATGTATTTTTATCAGGTGCATTCTGCCAATGGGGGGTTGTCTTGAGTGCTCTTATCAGACACTTTAGCTTGCTAATTTTTTGAGTGAGCATTGATGAAATTAACCTCCAAAGCTCTACAATTAGATTCATCCAATAGCTTGGCTAAACCTTGGCCCTTAACTAGCTTGGTGGGTTTTATTTCCAGGTCAAATTCAAGGATTCTGGTAATCCACTTGCTCCTCCTCCCGTCTATGTCAGGCTGGATGAGGATGTCATTCACAGCAGTTGAAGGAACATATGCAATGATCTTTGAATGTAGGACATAGACTCTGAAATCCTTGAGGGATTTCACCAAGGCATAGGCATGCTTATCCATGATGTCATATATGAATTATGCGTCTCTAAGTGCTCTGTTGAAAAAAGAAATAGGTTGCTTCAGCCCTACATCATTCTTTTGTAGTAAAACAATGGCCACCGTATCAAATGAAGCAAAGGGAAAAATCAGAAAATCCTTGGAATAATCAGGACTAATAAGCACAGGTGCTTCAGTCAGTGCCTTCTTGATTTGGTCGAAGGATTCTCTGGATTTAGCAGTCCATTTTACTTTGTTCCCCTTCCTGAGCATGGTTGTGATATGCTTCACCAATTCAACAAAATTTGAAACAAACCTTCTCAGAAATTTGATTTTGCCCAGGAAGGATTCAACTTCCTTCTTGGATTTGGGAAGTGATAAGGCATGAATAGCTTCTACTCTGCTTGAATCAATCCTGACCCCCTTAGCTGATATAATGTGTCCCAACAATTTTCCTTCCTTCATGGAAAATAAAGACTTCTTGGGATTTAGGGAGAGACCAAATCATCTGCATTTCAAGAAGACCCTTTTCAGATGTTTACAATGTTCTTTATCAGATTTGGAGAAGATCGTTCTGTCATCCAGATAGATGACCACAAATTTATCCTTTTCTCCAATGAAGGTGATGTCCATGGCTCACTGAAAGGTTGCTCCTACGTTCATTAGTCCAAAGAGCATTTTGGCATACATAAATGTGCCCCAAGGGGTGGTGAAGGTTGTCTTCTCTCTATATTCAGGTAGAACAGAGATTTGATTGTAGCCAGAAAATCCATCAATCATGGAAGTCCTGAATGCACCTATTACCCTCTATAATATATGTTCCATCTTTGGCAGCGGGTAATTATCCTTATTTGAGCTCTTGTTCAGGTTTCTGAAATTGACACACAATCTAATTTCTCCATTTTTTTTCCTTACTAGAACCAAGTTGGCCACCCATTCACAATATCTCAAAGGGACAATGATTTGGGTGTCCAACAGCTTCTTTACTTCCCTTTCCATAATAGGAAGCAACATAGGATTTATTTGTCTTAATTTATGTCTAAAGGGTTTAGCTTCCTCCTTCAGTGGGATCTTGTGCTCGATGACACTGGTGTCATATGTTTTGAGGTCTTCATAGGTCCATGCAAACACATCAGCAAATTCCTTTAATAGCTCAGCATACTCGGCTCTCTTCTCCCTTGACAGGCTTATTGACAACTTGACAAACTTTGGATCCTCCTCTGTGCCAATATTGCACTCGGATACATTAGCATTCTTAGTTGGGCCTTTAAACTTTACTGCCACATCATTTCCATCGAACAATATTTCTAAATGAACTAGCCCCTTTGGAATGTAGTTACTAGGAAACTGAATGATATGGTGATTAGCAATTTTATTTAAAAATACATCAGCAGGAGGGTCACCTTCGAATCATGATCCTGGTCAATGTGTAATGCAGAGAACTCATCAACAGACTCAAGAAATTTTATGATCTCAAGATCATCCTCGAACACCTTCCAATGCTTGATATTGTCAGGTACAGAGGGCCTATATCTTACCTCAACATCCTACCTGAGCTTGGGTGCCAGAGGGATTCTAAAATTTCTTTCTGAAATAGCCAAAGAATCATCCATTGTGTTTTCCTCTCTTGGAATAAATGAAATGGTTAAAGCTAAGAAGAAATTTTCAATTAGATCCCACACCTCATTTTTGTAAGTCTTAAGCCTAGGGTTCTTGGCTTGATAAACATTTTTTACCTGATGAACAATTAGTTTAGCATCTCCAAATACTGCTATCGCTTCAATCCCCATGTCTTTCGCAACTCTTAAACCTAAAACAAGAGCCTCATACTTTTCCACATTGTTGGTAGCTTCAAATTCTAGTTTGTAGGACAAAGGTATAGTCTCTAGACAAGGTGACACAAAAACCACTCCAGCACCAGCCCCTTCTTTAGAAGAGGCTTCGTTGAAGAACATCTTCCACACAGAGGAAGTTGGGGGAGGTATTTCATGAAAAGGAATGAGTTGCTTTCTGATTTCAAGGGGATCTTCAGAAGCATCTGCGAGATGTAACAAACTAGACCCAAAATCAATGTCAAGTGCAAATATAGGATGATTGGTGGGGTTTTCTTCATCACTAATAATATATGCCAGTTGAGCTTCCCTGTAAAGTCTTCTATGTTCCCCCCCAAACACAAGAATGGTGGTGTATGAGAGGTCCATTTGCAAGGTTCCCCCCAGTCTCTTTATCCAAGATCTAGATAGGAGAATTTGAAACTTAGGGGGAACATCAGCCACTACGATATCCATGACTACACTCTTCATCGGTAGCTGGAACAGGGACACGACTAGGTCTATGATAACCCCAAGGCACTTCACCTTCTTGGAATCGAAAGAATACAGGTCATGGTAATCTTTTGTAACTTCCAACCCGAGTTCTTCCATGACGATCTTAGGAATAAGATTGTGGGATGCTCCGGAATCCATTAAGAAGTTATGCAACACCTTATCATGGATGTTCAATGAAGTGTAGAAGGAGGGAGAGGAATCATCTCTATCTTCTACCAAAGGTCCTAATATGACAACCGGATTTTCATCTTGCAAATTGACTGAGTCTGTGGGATGAATTGTGGGTTCAAGCATCAGCATCTTAGAGAGGCTCCTTTTGAAATCTTCATTCTTGACCAGCTCTGAAAGGGGTACAGGGATCCTTATAATCTTTTGAACCTCATGCTCAAAATTAAAATAGGAGGGAGTCTTCAGAATTTCTTTTACCTCTGGGATAGGACCTTTGGCTATTGGTGGGGGGTTCTATGTTTCCTTCTCCTTGTTGTTGCTTGCTACATATTCGGCAGGATTTTCTGCTCTAGTAGGCTACTCAGGAAAATTAAGCTTCCCTTCTTTTTTCTTGGACCTGAGGTTATATCTGTTGGGGTTGTCATTGGCATTGTCCCCTTTGCTTAACTCATCCAACTGACTATCCATGAGAGATTCCTCGTATGTAGACTAAGTTAAGTGAGGAAAAGAGGAGGTGTCCCCAAGACAATGGATTTCGGGATCAAGGTCTTCATCCCCTTCTTCTTCATCAGCAACAAGATTATTTTGGAAAGGGGTCTGGATTTTCTTATCATCTCTATCTCTGTTCCTCTGGTCTATTTGAATAATCTGAGGGGTATTATTAGGCCTCCTATAGTTACCTCTGTTATCAGCATTTTGGGGATTTTTGTAGTTCTGCTTTCCTTCTAATTCGATTTTTTCCATTCTAGCAGAAAGAGATTATAACAACTTGGCCATTTCATTTGTTTGAGGGGGGGTAACAGAGGAACTAGAAGTCGGGTTTTTGGACCTACCCTTTCCCCTGTCCCTATCATCTTTACCCCTAAGTTTTTCAACTGCCAATATATTGGATTCTACTTCAAGGGATGCGTCTTGCATATGAGCCAAGGAGGTAGCTCTTATTTCTCTCAACAGGAGGCAAAAGTCAGGGCTGAAAGCATTAGCATAAGTCATTTTGGCAGAGATTTATGTAGGCTTAACTTCGGCTGGAATATTTTTATACATTTTATTAAATCTCTTCGAAAAGTCTAAAACAAATTCCCCCTCCTCTCTCTTAAGTGCCCCAAATTTTGTAATATAATAAAGGAGGTCTTTTTTATTTCCCCAGTTCCTTAAGAATGCATCATCTAGAGCAACATTCTCGTCAATAGATCTGGGAGGCAAGTCCTTAAACCAATCCATGGCATCGCCATTAAGACTCTGAACAAAAAATCTCATCCACGCATCTTCATTTTCGATGGCCTGAATCTCTGCAAATCTATAAAAGGATGAAAGGTGCTCTTCTGCAGTCACATCTCCCTCCCCTGTGAACTGGGGCATGTACTTAAGGTCATCTATGGCTGGGAGAGCATTCATAGGCTGAGGTAAAACTAGAGGGGCGTATCTAGCAGCTAATATTTCAACCATCTTGTTCCTAGGAGGATTAGCACCTACCATTTGGACATGAACTGGAGGAGAACCAGGAGGATATGGAGTACAGGTGAGGTTGAGGCTGTGATTCTGAGAGAAAAAGGAAATAGTAGAGGATTCAGAGAAAAATCCACAGGGCTTGAGAGAACATAGATTTCCCTCTCTGTCAAAGTAGCAACTGTAATAGGATGGGGATTAGTGAAACTAGGAAAGGGGAAATCAGCAGGAAAACTCCCAAAATTTAAACTTCTAGAAGCTCCAACAGGTGGTGTAATAGGAAAATGAGAAATAGTGACTGGAGCTACTATAGGAGGATAGTGAAAATCATCAGAAATACCTGGTTCAGCAGCATAAGTACCGTCCCGAAGGGTCTTTCGTCTTCTAATAATTTTCTCTGGGTTAGCTTCAGCTGTTGCCTAAGGCAGTTGTGCATTAGACCTCATGTCTCTGCCTTTGGAAGCCACAGTTGGAATAGTGGAGTCGCTAGGTGCACAGTTGCAATCTTCAATGTACTGAGTATTGATGCACCTTCAGAATCAATGGGCTTGTTGTTCAATCCCAGGGAAAATCTTCAATTCGTCCCCGACAACGGCGCCATAAATGTTATCACTAGAAGTCACCTCTGGATTTCGTTGAAGGTAAGCCCAGTACCCATCAGAATTTTATGTCACGGGTTGATTTTTCAAAGGGATCAAATGGGTGCAGACTCAAGATAATATCATTTTGACTCAGGAAACTGGACTAGTATGTGTAAGCAATGAGGTCTGGAATCAATTTCAGTCAGTAATTCGGAGCTAGAGTGAGTAGGAGGAAGACTTTGGTAAGAAAATGTAGAGACATGCCGTGAACATCAGGTCTTCAGCAGCCTAAGGAAGAAAAAATGAAAACAAAAGATCTTGTTGGGTTCTAATTTCAATAAAACTAAAAGAAATCATGACAGTATTACAATCAACATCCATCATAACACAATCACAACAATTCATGAGAATCATTCATACATGAACTCTCTCAGTATCAGAGGAAAATAAGACAGATAAATAAAGATGATTTCGATTAATCCAGAAATCTCAGATCACAATACATAACCAGAGAACCGGAGACTTCACTAAAACCTTACAATACGGGAGCTTAGCTCTACCATCGACCCTAACAGAATATCAAAACTGAGTATTTATACTTAAAGCAACCTGCCAACACCAAGGGTGTGACCTGGCTACTTCATTCAAAGCTTCGTGTGTGCACCTTCTTCTACAAATTTGCACTTGCATTCTTTTTTCATACGCGATCTCAGATCAGTATGGGTTTTGCAGGAAAATCCATTCATAGGGAGACCTCGGGTTGAGAACTTGCCTCCACGGCCGATGCTTCCATGATTTCCATTTACGGGGTGAAACGAGGTTTCAACTACCTCCCCTATTTCCATTAACTAACTACATCGGGATTGGGGTGAGGCTTGATGCCCATGAATGTCCCGTGTGAGCTTATGATTCCTTCGAGTCAATTCTGGCACATTGAGGTCACGTAGAACTTCCTCTATGACCAACTCGGGCATTTTGATCCTTTGCATAGCTCCTTTTCATATGACCTTGGGCTATGACCATGTGCCTAATTCCCAGGTGCTTCGGGATTTCACGTTTCATGAGTTTGCATTGTGATCCCTACTGAAATCCCCAAGTCACGAAATCATGATTTCTTGGATCGAGCGACACATATCCCTTTGCATCAGATGGCCCTGATGAACATTGACATTTCGATACCTTGGGTCATCGGCACTTCTTACTTTAGTTCCCCCCAAACAACTCTCTCTATGTTGATCATGTGCCACGTGCCTTTTGGGAATGGACAGTAAAGATCATTTCAGGACTTTGCATGTCACGAGTCTTCAAGACTCTACGCTCCTACTTTCCCAACTTGCAAAATCATGAAAAGTTGATCCAACGGTCCAGATATCTCCTTTGATCAACCACTGCGATATGTTTGCGATTTCAAATTTCGTGAGTTCCAAAGACTCTGCTCTTTGACTGCTCTGACTCATGAAATTGTGATTTATGTTAGTCGTGCACCACGTGTCCTTCCAAAAAGAACGGCTCCGATCATTTCACAACTGCATACCTCTCCTTAATGCTAAACTTGGTGCAACTGTATGATCCTTATTACCCAATGGTCATTGATCCGCTCTGCCAGATGGATCTCTGCCGCCGAAAGTTGATCATGCTCGCTCGCTTGATTTTCTTGTATCTCAGACTGCTTCAAGTGTTGCGCTTGGTTTTCACGACTGTGTCCTGTGAACAATTTCTTGGATGACTGGTTGAAGGCTAAGGAAATAAGAGTATCAATGATAGAGATAAAGAGAGAAGCACTCGACTTTAGGGAAAACAAAAAAGGCTTAGGAATGACACCTCTCAGATAGGCAAAGACAAAAACTATAAGTTGAAAGAAAAAACCTTACGACCGGGTCTGCAAAAGGAAGAGAGACAGGCAAAATACAGAATTAGGTAGAAAACACAAACCCCTAAGGCTTTGACGAGTTTATGTGATAACACTTCCCCCCAACACTGGCTTGTTGACTAGGTATTTCAACACAGAGTGATCAGTGAACATCTTAAAATGTCCTCCCAACAATTAGTGTCGAAACTTCTGCAGCGCGTACACCATGGCTAAACCTTCTCTTTCAGTGGTAGTGTAATTTATCTCAGCTGTAGAGAGATTCCTGATAGAAAAGGCTAACGGGTGGTCGATATCTCCTACTCCTGGTTTTTCTAACATTGCTCCTAATGCAATAGATGGAGCATCGACATGCACATGGAATTCCTTACTCCAATCTGGGAAAACCAAGATTAGTGTATTGACCATTTTCTACTTCAGTGTGTCGAAGCTCTGTTGACATTCTTCTGACCATTGAAACTGACAATCTTTCTTTAAAATATTTTCCATGGGTGTTGTTATCTGTGCATAGCCCTTGATGAACTTTTTGTAGTATTGTTGGCAGCCAACTCTATTTTTTTGATTGCTCTCAAAAAAGAAGCTGCCTACACCCCTTATCTCATTACGACAAATTATTGTCACATGGTGCTTCTAGACATTTGTTTTATTTTACGACGATTGCTTTTGGTTTCACTAC
>ML779840.1:107118-130223 GCA_009831015.1 Picea engelmannii | reverse complement strand
GTCTTCTCCGGCAGCATTCTGAACGACTAAACTCTTGATCATGTATATTCTATTACAGTTTTTGGTTAATATATTATAGCAGGGCCTGCCCTTTTTTATTTAAAAAAAAAAAAAAGTAGGGATCTTGCAATGGAAAAGCATTCTAGATCCTTCCCAAGAATAAATATCTCCACTTCTCTTCAAATCAAACACCTTCTCTTTATGGACAATATTCTTATCTTCATCACAGGGACCAGAGCGGAGGCCAAGATTTTAAAAAACATTGTAAAAAAAATTTCCAAAGCTACTGGAATGCTCATTAATGAAGGGAAGTCCACTCTTACTTCCTATTTCCTCTAAGAAAATGAAAAAGGACGTTTTCGACAGTATTTTCCCTTCGAAGAGAAAACTATAGATGAAGGTTTGAAGTACTTGGGTTTTGTTTTAAAACCAAATGATTACAGGAAGGAGGATTGGACCTGGTTGCTTAAAAAACTTGAAAAAAGACTTTTATCCTAGAGTCATAGATGGATTTCTAGGGCTGGTAGACTAGTCCTAGTTAAATCAGTCTTGGAAGTTATTCCAGTTTTTTGGATGTCTCTATCTTGGATCTCAAAAGGAACTTTGGAGCCAGCTAGAAAGCTCTCTTTCATATTTTTGTGGAGTGGAAAGAAAGATTCACAGGTGACACCTTGGGTTAGATGGAAAAGGATTGTATCCCCAGAGGCTCTAGGTGGTTGGGGCCTAAAAAATATACATGTTTTCTCAAAAGCTTTGGCTACAAAGGGGGGATGGCGTCTATTAACCACAAATAGTCTTTGGACAAAGGTATTTATAAGAAATTACATTTAACCAGACTCAATGGAGGCGTGGATTGGACGGGCTTAGAAATATTTGAAAGGAGTTTTGGTGATTTGGAAGGCTATCCTAAAATCCTTTCCAGTTATCGGGGATGGACTTGCTTGGAAAGTGGGGAACGGACATCGAGTAAGATTGGGGGCAGACCCCTAGATGGGTAGCGGGGGAAAGCACCTTCTTTCAGATCATATTGTTCTTTCATTGAGAATAAAAGGCCTCGATACTTTAAACACCTTTGTCGACCCGACCTCCACAACAATCTGGACTCAAGGGTGGAAGTCGGCCACTGATCTTGATTTAAATTATGAAGATACAACAAAACTGGAGAGATACCACAAAACCCTAAAATCAACAAAGGTCAGATTAAGATACCAAGAAGATGAACTTGTTTGGGATAGAACTACCTCTGGTATCTACACTCCAAAGGAAGGCTACAATTTCTTAATTCAAGATCTAGTTCAAGTAGAACCAATTTGGTGGTGGAAAAAGATCTGGAAATTAAATTGTCCTGCAAAGTCGAAACTTTTCTTGTGGAGCGTGCTATCAAACAAAGCTCCAACCTGGGACATACTCCAAAAAAGAAATTCTTCTAGCCCAGGTAGATGTCTACTATGTAAGATTGATGGGGAAACAACAAAACACCTTTTCCTAGATTGTTCTTATATAAGGACGATTTGGACAGAAGTCTCCGGGATTCTGGCTAAAAATTTTCTCTGGATCGGCCACTCTTTGGAACAAGCTTGGAGGAACTGGTGGGAGAACATATCTTATAAAAGATACAAAATGCTACCCCTGTTGATCATTTGGGGAGTGTGTCTTGCAAGGAAATGAATTCATCTGCAATGAGGTTTTTCTAGCATCTAAAAAAACTACACTCAACAGTTTGGCCATCCTTTCCTCCTTTGCTCCTTCTGAAGGAAGAATCAAGATCAGAACTATAAGAGAAGTAACCATTGAAAAAATAATGCCCTGGGGTTTTTTTGATGGAGCCTCCCAAAACTACACCTGTGGAGGTGGAGGGTTACTATACTTCTCAGACACGCACTATTATACCTTGACTTTTGGCTTGGGAAATGGAACAAATAATTACGCTGAACTTATGAGCCTCAAACTACTCTTGGCCTTTGCAATTGAACAGGATAGTAAAAAGATAACATTTTACGGAGACTCAAAAAATGTAATAAACTGGATAAATGGTACTCAAAGATGCAAGAATATCAAACTTGCATATATTGTGGAAGATATAAAAACACTACAGAGATTTTTTTATTCTTTTTCTTGACATCATGTTTACAAGGAAAGAAACGAAGAAGCGGACCAGGCCTTGAAAGAAGGCACACACTTGGAATTGGGCCACTGGAAGATTTTAGAGTTCTTAAATGAACAAATTCAAGAACAACAAAGAACCTTTTTGTGAACTTTGGAAACCATTTTTGGTTTAAAATTCTTATGTAAAATCCTAAGGGATTAAAAAGACAGAACTACAGCAACATTGGAAACCATTTTTGGTTTGTAAATTTTATGTAAAATTCTAAGGGATTAAGAAGACAGAACTACAACAGAAGAACTTCAACATGCTTTGAAGTAATATAGACATACTAGATCACAGGAATACACTCCTGAAGTGTATCTACAAAATGTAATTTTGATCATTTTTAATGATATAAATTACGTTGTTTTCCGCGGAAAAAAAAATAATAATAATTCATTTGACATGGATTTTTTAATGGCAATTAATTATGAGTAGGGTTTATTTTATTTGGAAATAGAATAAACAAATAAATTAGTTCCTTTTAAGCACAATTTAATTTTGCTTCACTATTTCTTTAGTGTTTTTAATAGGATTGGCCCTTTCTTTTGGTTTTTTAGTTAGGGAGGCATTTTTAAACAAAATTGTTTTACAGTAAACATGTATATAAATTATTAAAACTAATTGAATAAAATATTGATATTGTATCCATTATGGAATAATTGACACGCAGTAAGTTAATAAATTTATTTAAACAAAATTTATATACATTGTTAGTCTTTGTCGAAGGTCGGGACTATATCATTCGATTCATCGTTGACCCTCCATTAGTTTGCTTTTGACTACAAATATTTTTATTGTTGTCCAATGCCATATGCTTAAAAAAAAATTATTTTTTCATAATATTTAAATTACTTTTATCACACATGCGATTGGCTAACCAATTCGACATCTTATTGTTGAGCTCTAATAGAATGTGATTTTTTCAATCTTAGGTTATACCTAAGTTTTGAGTTTCAATCATTGAACTTGCACACAATGCAATTTTTTTTCAATCTTAAATAACCGAAGTTTGGAGTTTTAATCTTAGATAACTACAACATTTATTCATTAAGGTCATTAAATTCATGTTAGTGTAATAAATACATGTGATGCCATATATTGGATGTGAAGTGCAATGCTACCACATATTTTTTTTTGAACAATCTTGTAACATAATTTACAGTTATATAGTTGCAAATTGTTCATTGTACCCGGGGACATTACTATTATGTCTTGGCTCGTTGGATACCTATTTATGTAGCATTAACAATCACTCAAATTATTATGTGGTTTGAAAATCAGATTGGACTGATGTTACTCCACTCTTGAACGAGGTTGAGAGTTGGATCATCTTTTCTTTGGAGTAGTTTGTATACTTTCAAACAGTTGGTGCTTCATTTTTTTTCCATTTGAGTTTCATTGTCATGACTTTGTTTTCATCAATAGTGGGTATAATAGGTGAAGACCAAGCACAACAAATATACAGTGAAGAAGAATGTGGATGAAGAATCAAACATGTCGTGCTAGTAAGATTCCAATGAAGTCCCTCTTTACTAGTTTCGACTTTGATATATGTGCAGATATTCCTAAATTTATTTGATTTAGTGTAATGGTTTGTGTTGTTGAAGATTACTACGATTGAAAATCTACAATAACATAATAACAACACGTGGTTGTTACATACCCCATTCACTCATTTATTATGTAGAGCTATATGAACCTTACATCTTATTCTAGGGAAGGTAGTTTCATCCTCAAATTTATTTTCTCATTTGGTCATGCAATTTTATCTCATAATAGAGTTGAATCTATGTCTGCTGCCAAAAATTGATGCCAGTATGCAATTGACGATGATGCCAACAATGTAAAGATTAGTGAGGGTGACACCAAGGTTGTGGCCAGTGGTGGTGATGTTGATCTCATCCTCATCCTCCTATAATTCTAGGAGTTGCGCTACACCTCTCAAAGAAATTGGTTTTGTTCATGGGAGTTGGTTTTGTTTTGGCCTTGGTTTTGTTATTTAAAATCAAAATAAGCTTTCTCATTCTTTAAATGATTTAATCACAATCCACAATTTCTATAATTGATTACTGAATATTTAAATGCGCCATCATCTATGGTTTATTTGAGTTTGTTTTCTTTGAAAATAGCCAACTCACTTTATCTATGATTACATTATTTAATCTTAGTACATGGTTTCTCTTAGTATTATCTTATTATTATTAATAGTATTATCTTATTATTTTCGAATATTTTTTTAAATAAAGCTATAATTACAACAATAGATATTATCCATTATCTTTTGGATATTTATCAAAACTATTCATAAATTAATTCTATTGACCATTACTAACCATTATATTATATTATAAATTACTCAATATATTTCTCACAAATTAATTTTTAATAAAAATAATTATTCACAATTCTATTAATAATAATAAAATCAATAACTTTTTATTTCTTTATAAATAAAACAAAGTTTTTATTATTTAATGGAACAACCTTTTATGTTTTTTTAATGGTGCCTTTTATATATTTGAGTCCCTTACATATGGGGTTGGACGATGCACTTTCCAATTTTCCACTTTTGATTTTAATGGAAAAGCTTTTGGATTTCCGATTTCTAATTTCGATTATTAATGTCCAATTTTCTACTTTTGATTTTAATGGAAAAGCTTTTGGATTTCCGATTTCTAATTTCGATTATTAATGGAAGAATAAAAGATTTCTATATCAATAGTTATTTTTTTCATATAATTTTATATATATATATATATATATATATATATATATATATATATATATATATATATATATATATATATATCTTTTAAAATATACATTTTAAGTTTTTCATCTAAATTAATGAGAAATGTGTGATTTCATATATTAGATGTGAAGTGAAATGTTGCCACTTATTTGTTTTTGAATGATCTTTTAACAAAATTTGTAATAGAATTTACAATGAAAGTAGTTGTTTTATTTTTCATGGCTTAAATTTAATGAAGAAAATATAAATTTGTATATGTAGGAGAAAAATTAGGCTAATCCAATTTTGGTATTGGTATAAGTATTTTCAAGATGCTTGTATAAGCATCTTCAAGATGTTTAAATGCAACGTTGTAATTCAAACTTTTACGTGAATTCAAATATATACATCAATTTCCGACAGGGACATTGCCATTGTAGTGCCACTTGTTAAAACTAATTGAATAAAATACTTAGTGATAATATTCCATTCTGGAATAATTTGTAGGTGGTAAGTTAATAAGTTCATTTATATATATATANTATTCAACCTTAACATAGCAAATATGGAATACTTCGGCAGCACTAAAATCACTTAGAAAACATGTAATTATTTTATATGTCAGTATGTCCACAACCCAATTGTCAATTTGATCCTCACAAACACTATCCACCATTATCCATTTCATGGTTCCTAACTTGCCTAGGGTTTGTCAATTTTTGATAGTCATGATTTGATGTGTGTGTAGTGCTTAAAGATATTGCCTAGGGTTTTATAAAATTTCCGTAGCCATGATTAGATGTGTGTATAGTGTCTTTTTTTTTAGATCTAGGAGAATTAGTAACTCATCGGGATTACCTGGGCGAAGCCCAAGTTCACATCAAGTCGGTTGCCACATGATTAGATGTGTGTAGTACTTAAAGATGCATTTTTCGAGTATTATATTACCTATAAATGAAATCTTTTAAGTTTCATGCACACACCATAATTCGCTCACAATTCTAAAGTTACCATATCCATTTGTAACTACTTTTTTTTTTTTAAAGAAATTGGGAAAATTGTATTATGGCAAACATTGTGAGTGATGTCATAGGGAATATAGTTACATTGTCCAAAAATTCCTGGGCCCGACTATAAAAAATAGATTGTCTGTCCAATGCACTGCCTAAGAAAACTAATAACTGTATCCTCCTAAAACTACTAGCATGTCTACTCCAGCTATATAAACGATAGAAGGTGCCTAAGCACAATACACATAAATACATCATGGATTTAATTGAAAAAATCTGCATTTATGTCTTGGGCGAACCCGATGATGCTACATTCCTGTCTTGGGATGGGGGTTTGTTCAAGTCTGGAACTGCCCTTTGTTGTACTGGTGAAGAGGTCTCCTCTGATATTCCCGAGAGAACTAGGTTAATGTCTGACCGCACTAGGGGGTGACAAACTTCCTCCACTTCCGTCTGAATTGCACCCATCTCTTCTTCAATTCGTTGTTGTCTTGTGCATTTCTCGATCAGGAGCTCCATATGTTGCCTGAATTGTGCTGAGAGATTGTCCAACCCGATAAGAATCACATGCATTGTATGCTCTGGTTCCTCCAATTCCTCACGTGAACATCCTGTGACTTCTGGCATGTCCTCTCTAGATTTTTTCCATCTTGGGTGGGCAGTTTTCCAAGTGGGGACTTGAACTATGCAGCTGCAAACAAAATTATGAGGATCGAGCTTCTCTTTTCCAATATTTGAGTGGATGTTGTCGAGGCTTGGAGAAAGACACTAGAAATATGCACCAAAATACATCTTTCCTCCTCCTCCAAATCTGATAAGGTAGTTGGCACAAGAGATATATTATCCTTCCAATGATATCCCACCTGATGTGAATCGGCCACAGGACATTCAGACCATAATTAAAATGAGTGGGTGAGGGAAGCATCCATGGGGGTGACAATGTCCAAAGCAGAGGAGGTATTGGCATAATGAATTCATAGACAAGTAAACTATCGCAAAGTGGTACTGGAGTGCGTACGAAGTTCCTTGAATCATCGTGAGCAAATGAATTGAGGTATGAGACATTCTGGTAGTTTAATGAACCTGTATTCCCTCTTTGTGCCATGTGCATTGAACCAGCACAACATGTCCAAGCTATGAAGAGACAATGTGACAGAGGGACACCATACATGATCCTCCTTAGGCGATGAGGGGAAAAGTGAGCCCCAAGCCTTGGGGAGCTGGTCGCATTCGAGAATGAAGGAACCATGGGCTGAAGAGTTTGCTAGGTGAGAGGGTCCTACATGACCAAGTCGTTGATACATAGAGTACCTTGAAAATTTTGAGTGGCTTTATTAGCTTGCATGTTGGTTGGTTGATTATTATGTCGGAGCACATGATATATTTGTGTGTCCATCCCGCTTTCCTTTTCCTGAAAATTTTTGATGAAGATATTTTTGAGCTTCATGTCTTCTGGGATTGTATGCTTTCTAATATGTCATATAATTCCTTTTGAATCCCCTAGAATAGATAGGGAGGTAATTTCCTCCTGCTTGGCTAAACGAGGTCCTTGGAGAAGGGTGTATGCTTATGCCTAGTTTTTTGTAGTTAACCCCAAGCTCCAGGAATAGGTTATTCCTTAGATTTCTCCTAGGGAATAGAGAAACCCACCCGTGCTTTCCACCCCGGGATTACCTTTTGAGGCACCATCAAAACATAAGATAATCCTGGTGTGTTGATCCAACTGTTCTTTAAACTTGGAGTGTGAGATTCTCAATTACCACTTTGGATGCAGAGCTGGAAGAGAGGGAGAAGACAAAAAGGAAGGATCCAAAAGGGGAGGGTGAAGGGAATTCAGCCAGGATTCCTCTTCTAATTGTAGTTGAGAATTGTTCAATGCTTTTAGTTTAGGGAGTAAGTGTTCAAATAGCATCCCTTTACTCCAATTTTCTGCACATTAAGGAGGATGCAGAATCTATGAGAAGATAGCTCTGTTACGTGCTAGCCAAGTTTTCCATGTGACATATTTTGGGGTGGTTAAAAAGAAAAGATTGAAGACTGGTTTATTTTTTAGCATACCTTGATATGAAGAGGGCCAATAACTGACCAAGGAAGTTGTTGAAGTGGGCCAAGTGATCCATCGATTAAGAGTACCAATAAGGTGTTGAAATTACTAAGACAACTGAGAGGGGGGGGTGAATCAGTTGTTATTGTGCTTAAACAATCTTAAGTCTATTAAAACATTATTAATCTTTCTTCAAGTGATCATCAATATTATACAACATATGGACAACATAAATAATGAGCATCAGTCACACATAATATATACATAGAGATAGATTTTCACGAGGAAACCCATAAAGGGAGAAAACCTCTTCTTTTTCGAAATGATAGGCAGTCTTTTAAGTTCTGTACATCATCTATAATTGAGCACCAACTCAATGTGAGGCTACTACCTCTGTTTTACAAGCTCCAACTTGTTTGAGAGCACCAACTCTCTGGTTTCTCTAGCACCCACTAGAAGGAAGCACCAACTCCCTGATTGTTCCAGCACCGACTGGATGGAAGCACCTACTTCCACTTATACAAGCACCAACTCTTTGTTTTCTCTAGCACCCACTAGAAGGAAGCACCAACTCCATGAGTGCTCCAGCACCAACTGGATGGAAGCACCAACTTCCAGTTACACAAGCTCCAACCTGTATAATAGAGAACACATGTTCTCCCTTACACCACCCTGCCACCCTGGTTTCTTTGGCTGCAACCAGATGGAAGCTACAACTCCCTATGTTCAAGCACCCACTTGAACCTCTAAGGACAATAGTCCTCCCTAGCACCTCCCAACCACCCTGAAATATGAATAAATGATTGAATAACCAACAACACAGATAAATCGATTCTTACCACTTCTTCTTTGTTCTATAAATATGGTCTGCTTCTAACTATTCTGCAATTATTCTCTTCCTCTGTCTGTTCTGCAATTCTTCTCTGCTTCAAGCTATTCTGCAATTATGCTCTTGCTTATGCCTATTCCTCATATGTTACTCATCTCTGAGTTTTATCTCACACTGCGCATACTGTCGGTCTCACACTGCGCATACTGCAATTTTCCCTTTCTTACAGTTCAACTCATTTTTCATTCAGAACGAACAACCACACACAGTCACTATGTGTTTCTTTTATGCACTATAACCCCTTCAGTTACCCCTCAAATCCCTATAACAACACTTCAGCAACTGAAACGCCAATCGTCCAAGAACCATGATTCAATTCTGCTAACTAAATCGTAACTGAACAATTAATCATAAAGATCAACAATAGCCCTTCGATCAGATGCACAAATAACCAGCACTGTTGGATTAAATCCGTAGGGTCTTGCGTTTATTTCTCCATTTCGCATTTTGGCATTTCGGCATTTCTGTGGTGAAGTGTTTCGACACTCCAACTCTCGGTATCTGAAACCTACACCAAAAGGTGTTTTTCCTATTTTGGCATTTTGGCATTCCGGCATTCCTGTGGTGAAGTGTTTCAACACTCCAACTCTCAGTATCCGAAACCTACACCAAAAGGTGTTTTTCACATTTCGGCATTTCGGCATTCCGACATTCCTATGGTGAAGTGCTTCGACACTCCAACTCCCGGTATCTGAAACCTACACCAAAAGGTGTTTTTCGCATTTCGACATTTCCGCATTTCGGTATTTCGGCATTCCTGTGGTGAAGTGTTTCAACACTCCAACTCCCGGTATCTGAAACCTACACCAAAAGGTGTTTTTCTCATTTTGGCATTTTGGCATTTTGGCATTTCGGCATTTCGGTATTCCGACATTCCTGTGGTGAAGTGTTTCGACACTCCAACTCCCGGTATCCAAAACCTACACCAAAAGGTGTTTTTCGCATTTTGGCATTTCACAACTTCGGGACTCCTGTGATGAAGAGTCTCGAATCTTGACTCCTCCAACTCCTGGTATCCAAAACTCTGAAATGGAGTTTACGCTTATGATCTTGCCATGCGATCATCGTTGTGCTGCTGGTCTTGCCACTTTCTCTTGTTCGTCATCGTCGAGCTAAGCTTGCCATCAATGACAAACAAATAATCTGCCTTCTGTCTGCCCGTAATAAATATGCCAACAATCTCCCCCTTTGGCATTGATGGCAACCTTGAAGAACATCCAACTATACCACTGTAGCATCCTTGAAATTACCACACTTTCTCCCCCTTTGACATCAATGTCAAAGAAGAAACACGCTCCCCCTGCGTTGTTGCAGTACATACTCCCTCTGTCAACTATGAGCAACTTAGAAATACAATAGATATTCAATAAGGACTCCCCCTGACCAGGTGAAAAGATTAGACGAAAGAAGTTATAACCCCCAAATTTTGACGAAGATATCCAAAAGGGGTCACTGCTAACGGTTTAGTAAAGATATCAGCTATCTGTTCTATGGAAGGGATACAATTCAGATGAACAACTCTGTTTGTGACTTGTTCTCTGAGAATATGGTATTTTATTGGCATATGCTTAGTCTTGGAATGAATAACAAGATTCTTGGAGACACTAATGGCACTAGTGTTATCACAGTGAATTGTAATCGGATCAGTATAATTTACCTTCAAATCTATAAGAGTTTGAATCATCCATAAAATCTTAGTGCAGTAAGTAGCAGTAGCAATGTACTCTGCCTCTATAGTTGATAAGGAAATAGATCCCTGCTTCCTACTAATCCATGCTACCAACGAGTCACCCAGGAAGAATGCACCTCCACTGGTGCTCTTTCTCTCATCCACACAATTTGCCCAATCTGCATATCAATAAGAAGTTAACTGAAAATTATGATTTCTTGGATACCACAGACCATAAGTCATTGTTCCTTTCAAGTATTTGAATATCCTTGTGATAGTTACCAAATGACTTTGTTTAGGAGCGGACTGATAACGACCTACCATTCCAACAGCTTGCATTATATCAGGATGAGATGTTGTGATGTACAGAAGACTGCCTATCATTGATCGATATGTCCTTTGATCAACATCCAGTGAAATGTCATCTTTACTAAGCTTGCAACCAACCACCATAGGTGTGCTAACAGGAGAGGAATCCTCCATCTAAAATTTCTTGAACATCTCTTTCAAATATTTTTCTTGAGAGATAAATATTCCTGCAGAACTTTGATTTACTTGTAAACCAAGAAAATATGACAGTTCTCCTATCATGGACATCTCAAATTTTGTTTGCATAGAGTTAGCAAACCACTAGACAGATGATTCATTAGTGCAGCCAAAAATAATATCATCTACATAAACCAAAACAACTAGTAAATTATCACCTTCAGACTTAATGTAGAGATTGTTGTCAACAGTACCTTTCTTGAACCCTTTGTCTTGTAAAAATTTGTCCAGTCTATAATACCAAGCTCATAGTGCTTGTTTCAGTCCATATAAGGCCTTCTTCATCTTGCAAACATAATTAGGATTATCTGTCAATGAGAATCCTTCAGGTTGCTCCATATATACTTCTTCCTCTAGATCTCCATTAAGAAATGTAGACTTAACATCCATCTGATAAACTTTAAAGTTCTTATGACATGAATAAGCAAGAAATGTTATGATGGCTTCCAATCTTTCCACTGGTGCAAAATTTTCATCAAAGTCCTGACCTTCATGTTGTGCATACCCTTTATAGACCAATCTGGCTTTATTTCTAACAACTTGTCCTTTTTCATTCATTTTATTCTTGAACACCCATTTGGAACCTATTACATTCTTATCTTTAGGTCTAGGGACAAGCTCCCAAGTATTGTTCTTCTCAATCTGATCAATCTCTTCATTCATAGCTCTAATCCAATCATCATGTTGACTGGCTTCATAAAAAAAATTAGGTTCAGTCATAGATAAAAAAGCAACATGAGATTGTTCTGAGTCTTTAAGCAATTTCCTTCTTGTCTGAACTCCTTTATTTATATCTCCAATTATCTGATTTTCAGGATGATTCTTTCTAACAATTCTGAGAGGTGATTTTGCTTCTTTCTGTTGATTTGTGTCAGTCGGAGTATTTGTATCTTCATCTGATTCAGATTCTTCCCTTTTTTATCCTTGGACCTGTTCATCTTAATCTTCAACTATATCTTATGTGCTTGGTTCAACACTGCTTACATTTCTGACCGGGATTTCTTCATCAACTTTTATGTCTATACAATCAACCAGTTTATGCAGTCTCTTATTGTAACATCTGTACCCTTTACTGTTTGTAGCATAACCCAGGAAGATATCGTCATCATCCCTGTCATCATATTTGCAAATATTTTCATCATTGTTCTTGATATAACATTTACTCCCAAAGACTTTAAAATGCTTGATTGAAGTAGGTCTTCCAAACCATAGTTCATAAGGAGTTTTGTCACTGTGTGGCCTGAGATGAGATTTGTTAAGGATATGAACGGTTGTATGAATTGTTTCTACCCAATATGTCTGAGGTATGTTCCTTTCATTCATCATTGATCTTGCCATTTGTTGTACTGATATATTCTGCCTCTCAACAACTCCATTTTGTTGTGGAGTCCTTGGAATTGTGTACTCTCTTTTGATCCCATGTTTATCACAGAACTCTTTGAAGTTCCATGAACTAAACTCTCCTCCTCTATCATACCTTACTTCCTTTAATCTTTTTCCTGTTTGATTCTCAGTCAGAGCCTTAAACACTTTGAATTTTTCAAATGCTTCAGATTTTTCCTTCAAAAAGGCAACCCATGTTAGTCTAGATTAATCATCAATAATCAACATAAAATAATTTTCTTTTCCTGTACCTTCTTTCCTTGATGGTCCACATAAATCCATATGTACTAACTGTAGAGTTTTTTCTGTTGAAGGAAAGTTTTTAGATTTGAACTGAGTGCGAGTAAGCTTTCCTATCTGGCAGGGTTTACAAACAGATTCGTATGGCTTTGATATCTTCGGAAGATCTTTTACTGCCCCATTGTTTCTTAGCTTGATTATATAATCAAAATTTAGGTGTCCAAGTCTCCTATGCCACATCCAACTTTCATCATACTTGCTTAAGTGGCATTCTTCTTTTTCTTCTTTTAACACATAGACATTATTTTCTATTCTTATCCCTTTTGCAACTAGCTGTCCGGAATTCACAGACTTTATACTACAGTCTTTAGAGGTAAAAACGACTTCACATCCTCGGTCACAGAATTGACTGACACTAAGCAGATTATGTTTCGGACCTTCTAAAAACAACATGTCTTGAGATTTCCCTTTGCCATTACTCAAACTTACCATTCCTTTACCTTTTATTTTTCCTGGTGCATCATTTCCAAAAGTTACATTCCCTGATTTGCTTTCACTTAGAGTTAGAAATTTACTTTTGTCTCCAGTCATATGTTTGGAACATCCATTGTCAATATAACATGGATTCTTTTGTCTTTTGGCTGATAACACTAGTCCACACTTGTCATTTGCTTTCTTCTTCCAAACCTTGACATTTTCAGCAGTGGGGATCAAATCTGGCTTGTAATTCCTTAAGCGACAATCTGCAGCTTTATGTCCATAGTTATGATAAAAGTAACATTCTGGTTTACTAAATAGAAGATCATAGTGATTGTTATGCTCATAACTATTGTTATGTTTAACCTACGTCCTTTTCCCAGCCATCGCATGATTTATAGTCTGAACTTGTTTGTTGCTTGGTTATCTCGATCTTTGTTGTGGAAGATGGTTAGTCGTTGAATATCTTGATTGTTCATATCTAAATCTTAAAGAACAGTTTATAGCTTTGTGGCCAAAATTAGAGCAGAAAAAACAATAACCATAGAAAAAACCTTTGTACCTTGAAAAATATGTCTTCTTTGAGGAGGTCGATTTCTTTCATGCCGATAATCTCTCTAATCTACAGATTCGGTTCTGGTACTTTTTCTTTCATTCCTTCTTAGTGGTTGATTTTCTTTCTTTGTTTCTGCAGAGTGATTGTTGTCAATGTTTGAGGATTTGACAAACTTGATAGGTTCTGTATTACTTGGATGATCACTACTTGATCTTTCTTCATACCCCAATCCAGCTTTCAACTTTGGGTTTCTTTGCCGATTTAGAATGGAGGTTAATCCTTCTGAGGCTTTAATACTTGGCAGATTTTGGTGATACAATCCCTTAAACTTCTCCATTTATTTTCTTGTTTTTACTATCTCTTCTTCTAAGGCTTCACACCTCGCTTTCTTCTCTGACAATTGTTGTTTCAGCATGTCTTCTATTTTCTTTGCCTCTTCTAACTCCACTTTTAGTAGAGAAAAGTTTTCATCATATTTTTCACCATTCATTTTAAACTGCTTCAACAACTGTTTTTGTTTTCTCTTCTTACATCTGAGTCTGTCAATTTCTTCCAAAGCACTGATTAATTCACCTTCCATATCCACCACAGCTTCTTCATCATCCATTTCACCTCTTGTGTGTTCATCATCAAGATCTCCCATAGACATAAGCATAAAATCATTCACTTTGTCTTCACATGATGAATCACTATCCATGTCTTCTAAGGAATTGTCATTATTTGTACACAAACTTTTCTTCTTAATATATTTCTTGAATTTGTACTTCTTTTCATCATCAGAGTTCTAGTCCTTTTTCTGATGGGGACACTTAGATGCAAAATTACCTATCTTACCACAGTTAAAACATTTTAATGGAAGCTTGCCTTGATATTTTCCTGATCCTTTCTTTAACCTTCTCACAAATTTTGCCTCAATATCATCTAAATCTGAATCAGTATTCTTGTCTGCTTTAAAAGAGGTTTCTCTAGTAATAGATTTATCTTTGTTGATTCTCATTTCATATGCAGTTAGAGTTCCTAGGAGTTGATCAATGGACAGAGTTTTAAGATCATTTATTTCTTCTATTGCATAGACTTTTGGATTAAATTTATCAAGCAAAGATCTTAAAATCTTCTGAACTAAAATTGATTCTTCAAACTTCTCACCAAGACCTTTCATGGCATTCACAAGTTCTTCAACTCTTAAAAAATACTTGCTAATTGTTTCATCTTCATTCATCTTTAGTTGTTCAAACTTCAACCTAAATGTTTGAAGTTTGGCATCTTTTACTTTCTCATTTCCTCCATAGATGCTAATAAGTTTATCCCACATTTATTTGGCAATTTGAAGATGAATCACCTTTACAAACTCGGCTTCTGCAAGTCCATTCAAGATAGAATTCATTCCCTTAGCATTAAAGCTAAATTCTAACTTATCATCCTTGGAAGTTAGAACAACAGGCTTTATGTATCCAGTCTCTACTACATCCCAAACATCAGCACCTAAGGCCATTAGGTATGTTCTCATTCTAACCTTCCAAAAGGAAAAATTTGTTCCATCAAACAGAGGAGGCTTACTGGCTGAAGTCTCTTCATGACTTGTCATGTTTAAGCTTACAGATCTACCTTTAAATAAAAGGAACCCACTCTGATACCAATTGTTGAAATTACTAAGACAACTGAGAGGGGGGGGTGAATCGGTTGTTATTGTGCTTAAACAATCTTAAGTCTATTAAAACATTATTAATCTTTCTTCAAGTGATCATCAATATTATACAACATATGGACAACATAAATAATGAGCATCAGTCACACATAATATATACACAGAGACAAATTTTTATGAGGAAACCCATAAAGGGAGAAAACCTCTTTTTCTTCGAAATGATAGGTAGTCTTTTAATTTTTGTACATCATCTATAATTGAGCACCAACTCAATGTGAGGCTACTACCTCTGTTTTACAAGCTCCAACTTGTTTGAGAGCACCAACTCTCTGGTTTCTCTAGCACCCACTAGAAGGAAGCACCAACTCCCTGAGTGTTCCAGCACCGACTGGATGGAAGCACCTACTTCCACTTATACAAGCACCAACTTGTTTGAGAGCACCAACTCTCTGTTTTCTCTAGCACCCACTAGAAAGAATCACCAACTCCCTGAGTGCTCCAGCACCAACTGGATGGAAGCACCAACTTCTAGTTACACAGGCTCTAACCTGTATAACAGAGAACACTTGTTCTCCCTTGCACCACCCTGCCACCCTGGTTTCTCTGGTTGCAACCAGATGGAAGCTACAACTCCTTGTGTTCAAGCACCCACTTGAACCTCTGAGGACAACAGTCCTCCCTAGCACCTCCCAACCACCCTGAAATATGAATAAATGATTGAATAACCAACAACATAGATAAATCGATTCTTACCACTTCTTCTCTGTTTTGTAAATCTGGTCTGCTTCTAACTGTTCTACAATTCTTCTCTTCCTCTATCTATTCTACAATTCTTCTCTGCTTCAAGCTATTCTGGAATTCTTCTCTTGCTTCTGTCTATTCCTCATATGTTACTCATCTCTAAGTTTTATCTCATACTGCACATACTGTAATTTTCCCTTTCTTACAATTCAACTCATTTTTAATTAAGAACGACCAACCACACACAGTCACTGCGTGTTTCTTTTATGCACTACAACCCCTTCAGTTACCCCTCGAATCCCTAGAACAACGCTTCAGCAACTGAAACGCCAATCGTCCAAGAACCATGATTCGGTTCTGCTAACTGAATCGTAACTGAATAGTTAATCATAAAGATCAACAATATCCCTTCAATCAAATGCTCAAATAACCAGCACCGTTGGATTAAATCCTCAGGGTCTTGCATTTATTTCGGCATTTCACATTTCAGCATTTCGGCATTCCTATGGTGAATTGTTTCGACACTCCAACTCCCGGTATCCGAAACCTACACCAAAAGGTGTTTTTCGCATTTTGGCATTTCGGCATTCCGGCATTCCTGTGGTGAAGTGTTTCGACACTCCAACTCCCAGTATCCGAAACCTACACCAAAAGGTGTTTTTCGCATTTCAGCATTCCGGCATTCCTGTGGTGAAGTGTTTCGACACTCCAACTCCTGGTATCTAAAACCTACACCAAAAGGTGTTTTTCGCATTTTGGCATTTCGAAATTTCGGTATTCTGGCATTTCTGTGGTGAAGTGTTTCGACACTCCAACTCTCAGTATCTGAAACCTACACCAAAAGGTGTTTTTCACATTTCGGCATTTCAGTATTTCGGCATTCCTGTGGTGAAGTGTTTCGACACTCCAACTCCCGGTATCCGAAACCTACACCAAAAGGTGTTTTTCACATTTCGGCATTTCCCAACTTCGGGACTCCTGTGATGAAGAGTCTCGACTCTTGACTCCTCCAAATCTCAGTATCCGAAACTCAAAAATGGAGTTTACGCTTCTGATCTTGCCATGTGATCATCGTTGCGCTACTGGTCTTGCCACTTTCTATTGTTCATCATCGTCGGGCTAAGCTTGCCATCAATGACAAACAAATACGCTGCTTTCTATTTGCCCGTAATAAATATGCCAACAGAAGGTTTCTCCAAACCGCTTTAGAATATGACCACTCTAATAAAAGGTGATCAAGAATTTCTTCCTCTTGGCGAAAAAGGACACAATGGAACGGTCCTGGAAATCCCTTCTTTTTAAGATTTCCCCCTACCAAAATATTCCCATGAGCTAAGGTCCAAAATAATAGGTTAATTTTAGGAATACTATCTGTGTTCCAAATTCTTGACCACAAAGAGGACTGAGGGGGAAGAGCAGACTAGGCCATAAGAGTTTCATATCTAGCTTTCACTGATTCAACCATGTTCCCCCAGCCTCTAGAGTCTTGGATCGTCCGATGTGAAGGAGCACAACCTGATAAATTTTGGCAAGCAAGGCATAAAAGCTCATGTAGCTAGATAGGGAGGTTTTCTAGCTTCCACCCTGACCATAACCCGGAGTGGTTCCAACTAGATATATCATCCAAGGATGTGATGTTTTGGTAATGACACCAACAGATCAAGGGACCCAAAGAGATATCTTGCACAAGACAGGTGTTTCCCATTAGACTATATGTCCATACTTGAATCAAGTTTTTTTTCCCCAGTATCCATGTGCATTTTCTTTGAATCAACGAGAGAGCAACCTTCATCAACTTCCAAATGGGGGAGACCAGACCTATGAAATTGGGAGAGTCAAGGCATCAGAGCTTCTCTCCTGATAGATATTTGTGCCAAAGAACTTTATTTCACCGGTATACCTTATATGAGATGAGACACCATAGAATTTTAGCTCTTAAGGTAAGATTAAAACTAAAGGATCTAGAATTCTAAGGCCCCCGTGTCGTTTAGTGCATGAACTATCTGCCAATTCACAAGTAATAGTTGCTTGGAATTTGATTTTCCTCCTTGCCATAGGAATTTCCCGATCTCCTGTGTTCTTGATAATTTAATATTGTTTGGTGCCAGAAGGGAGGAGAATTGAAACACCGAAAGAGCCGAAAGAACCGCTTTGATTAGCACCACTTGGCCAACAAGATTCAACCATTGAGAGCCCCATTGGATAAATTTGGCCTTAATCTTATCCAGAATGGGAGACCAAGTTGAGCTCGACATATTTTTGGAGTTGATCGGGATCCCCAAATATTTAAAAGACGTCTAGTTCTCATACAAGGGAAATTGAAGGATGTTTGCAATATTTGTGGCCACTTTATGATTTATATTCCGACTTTTCTCTTTGTTGATTTCCCCCCTTGAATCCTTTGTGAAATCCAATAGGATTTTTTTGAACCTTCAAGCTATGCTTGGAGAGGCTCCCCCTAGAAAAAGGGTGTCATCTTCAAACTATGAGTGGTTAACTCTCTTGGCTCCCAGGGTGATCTTAATGCCCGAGATTTGTTTAGTGACTCGTGCTCGTTCTATCTATATGCTAAGGGATTCAACCATGATAATGAATAGAAGAGGGGAGATCAGGCAACCTTGGTGTAGACCCATAGAAGATTTTAAAAAGGAGGCAGAACTTCCATTAATCATTGGTTCAATCCATGGTTCTCTAATGCAAGCCGAAATCCAAGCTAGAAAGTCAACACCAAAACTGAATCTTTCCAAGACTACAAAAATAAAACTACGGTGAACTCTCTCGAAGGCATTAGCCATATCAATATTGATGATCATTCCATTTTTCCCTATGCTCTTACTGGAATGGATGGCCTCCTGAACTATCATAATATTGTCAAACATTTGTATTTTCTCCATAAACCCCCATTGGTTTGGAGATATTAGTTTAGGAAGGAGCGACTTGATTCTATTGGCGATGATTTTAGATATAAGCTTGTAAGAGACATTACACAGAGATATTGGTCAGAAGCGGGAAAAGGAGGATGGATTGCTTTCTTTATGGATTAGAGCAAGGAAGGAAGATTTTATACNATTGGATCATGCGAGCAAAATATTTCTTAATGGTGTTCCAGAACAGGATGTAGAAGTGAGCAAAGAAACTATCTAGTCATGGGGACTTATCTGGATTCATTTGTTCAAGGGCCCCATAGACCTCCTCTTCCTGTACAAGATTAATTAATTTTGCATTTTCCTCATAACTGATAAGAGTCGATATGTTTGCTTATAGTTTTTCTTGCGCATCTAGATCTCCCATTCCTTCCTTCGAGTATAGATCCTCAAAGTAAGAATCAGTTAATTGTTCTAGATGATATTGGCTTGAGATCATTCCACCAAATTCATCTCCCAAATTTGTAATTCTCTTCTTTCATAGTCTAGATTTATCTTGGCAATGGAAAAATTTTGTGTTTTGATAACCTATATGTAGCCAAATACTAAGATATTTTAGGCGCCAATACTTCTCTTCTGCTTTTAAAGTTTTCTGGTACTTTGTGAAGACCTCGTGCTCTTATTTTAGGATGGATGAGGAAACAGAGTTCCTCTCCAACTTTGCTCCGATGTGTTCCATTACATCCTCCAAATATTTGACCCCTTTTTTTTCTGCTATGGAGATTTTCCTTATCTAGATTGTCATGGCTAGCGTCAGGTTCTTCATCTTCTGCTCCCATATGTAAACATGGGATATCAGAATCCAACAATCCCAGGTGTGTGCTACCAGAAATCTGAGAGAAGGGTTTTGAGCCCAACGAGGGTTAAAGAAAAAAGGAAGGGGTCCCAAAGAGTCCGTTGAGGTAAGCTCCAAAGTGATAGGTCTGTGATCCGAACCCGACCATGGTAGGATACGAGAGTTGAAGATCTACGAATCTTCTAGAAAACTGCTACTTATTAAAATATGTCTAGTCTAGCAGTGATATGGCTATCTCCTTGCCTCCTATTGGACCACGTGAACCAACCCCGTTATGGCTTCACATCCACCAGATCCCAAGTTTGAATGAGATATTCCATATGTTCTCTAGCTGCATCTCGAACTATGGAACCACCCCTTTTCTCGAAAGCCTGTAGGGTAATATTGAAGTCTCTCGCAACAATAATGGGAGGGAATTCTAAACTTATTTTAAGATCCATTATAGAATTCCAACATATTACCTTATCCCTATAGAGGGAGGGCATATACACATTCATAATGTTGAAGGACTTACCTGAGGGAACGTTAAGAAGAGAGACCAACAACTAGTTCAAATTGAAATCCCATCTGATAAGATTGAACTATTGAGCATCCCACAATGTACATAGGCCTCTAGAAGCTCGTCTCGATCTTACTGCTTTCCCATTACTAATTTTCTAGATAAAAGTGCTTTGAAGAAGGACTTATGTATCCTTCATTTTAGTCTCTTGGATGAGTAGAACTTGGGGTTTTTATTTTTGAATTAATCTCCTATTCATTTCCTTTTTATTTTCCTGCCCAAGTCCCCTACAGTTCCATGATATTACTTTCATCATTTAGAAGAAGATTTTAAGTTCCCTCCCTTTGGAGGGAAATAACTATTATGATTCCTAGGTGCTCTTTGGTCCTTCCTTGTGTGTCCATCTAGGACGCTTTGCTTTCCCAACTCTATTTCTCTCCTAGTTGCTTCCTCTCTTCTTTGAGATTTTTTCAGTCTTCTTGGATTTTTTTTGGAGTGCAGATTTGAATAGTCTCTGTGTGTTTCCCCCTCTGAACTTTCTTCTATTTCTCCTTCTTCCATTATATGTGGGGGATTCCCCGTGCTTGGTTCGAAGATATGTTATGAAGGATCCTGGGGCTCTAAACCCTCCCCGATGGGACTTGAGGAGGGGGGGAAGGGTTTTCTTTCAGATCTGCTTCCTCCTTTGATAAGATCTCAAATTGATTTTGAGAGGTGGCATCATTCTTACCAGATTCCACGGGGGGAACTGGATTTGGATTGAGGGGAGCTCCTTTAGGCTGAGGGGTCTTACCAATTTGAGGACCATGTCTTCCTAACTATATTTTTCACTTCGATTGTTGCTAGGTCTCAAGTTTCTATGCTTGGGGTTGTTTCTAAGGGACCTTAGGGAAACTTTTGGCAAAATGGTCGCATTTGTGCAAAGTTTACATTTGAAAGGAAGTTGTTCATAGTCCACTTCTTGTAAATATGACCATTTATCCAAAGTTAGCTTGATGGCTTCTGAAAGTCCTTCTTCCAGATCCAGTACCTCAACACAGATCCACACACATGCTTGCAAGCTATATTTGGGTTCAACTCTATCAATATAAGTCCCTAGTGAGTTCCCAATGGCCTAAAGTGTTTCTTCATTCCAGAAGTGTAGAGGCAGAAATGGTAAATGGACCCAAAGTGGAACTACCGAGGGGATATCATTCTCTGGATTGAAATATGGAGTCCATCTATTCAGATAAAGATTCCTTTCTCCCGTGAAATAAGGCCCCCTTCGAAAGATGAGATCCCGATCTTCTTTTTTCTCAAATAGAAATGTAAAAAAAAACCTTCCACAGAAAGTATGATACATCTTACCTGAGAGATGCGGCTTCCAATTCTTCTCCACCCACAGGGCGACTGATCTAAGGGAAGGCAAAATCCCCATGAACTAGCCCACCATCCCATGATCTACGAAACTGAGAGCCAGCAAACATGAACCTGCTAGGATTGGGAATGAAGGAATAAGATCGAGCTTTTTGACAAATTTCTACTGGGACGACTTGGGATTCTTGGGGAGTCCCGCGATTAGAGAAGCAAAAGTCGTTATATGTGAAGCAGGAGGGAGTTGCGGAGGAGGGTCACTAGGACCCCCACCAGAGGAGGCCATAAGAGATGCGCAGAGGCTAGGGAAGTACGAACGTGGCTAAGGTTTCCTCAGGACAACAAAGCCAAGAAATATTCTAGTGCCCTTTGATCATCCATTCGTAACTACATAAAATTTGACATTTAAATTACTGGTTATGAAGTATATTGTTTG
Organism: Picea engelmannii; assembly: GCA_009831015.1. Lineage (NCBI taxonomy): Eukaryota > Viridiplantae > Streptophyta > Pinopsida > Pinales > Pinaceae > Picea > Picea engelmannii. Next base: position 108,135 of record ML779840.1, on the reverse strand, counting down.
TAATACTACCTAACTTGGATGGAAGTTGAAATTTACATTATTTGTTATGGAATTGTTCTCAAATACAATTAATTTTTTTATGAATCTATAATTAAAGATAAAGAAAATTGTAAAATTATTTTTTTTTTATGAATATATGATTAAATATAAAGAAAAATATAAAAATGTGTTGAATTGACTAAAACAATTACAATTATTGAATATAAGGAATCATTTAGAGAGTTTTCAAATTTCAAATTTGTTATTTAAATATAAAAGATTATATTTAATTGTTAAACAAAAATAAAATATTTGATAATACTCTTTACAAAGCAATTTAATGGTCTCTAAATAATAAATACTATTAAATAAAATAGCATTCATCACTACAAAAATTAATTTAAATATTAATATATTCAACTAAATTATCTAAACAATTCACTATTAAATAAAATAAAATAAATCAAAACATTATTAATTAAAAAAAATGATTTAAATATTAATATATTCAACTAAATTATTAACATCATTATCTTTTATGAACAAACTTTGAAATTAGACACTTTCAACTTCAATTTAATAAAAATATACATATGCATTAAACACACTCCATCCTCTTTTTAAATATGGCCAAAAAAAAAACACAAAATCTCACATCCTCTTTTCAAATATGAAAAAAAAAAAACACAAAATCTTACATATATAGATAAATTTTAATATTATAACAAACACCCAATTAACTCATAACAAATTCCAAATGTCCACATAGATTTAAAAAATTAATGATGATGATGATAATGATTAACGTCCACTAAGACCTAATTGGTCTATCGGACCTTAAGAGGGTAAGTGATTACTTGTGACTCTTTAGAATTTTGTTTCTGTGCTCGAAAAACATTAAGAGAATCTTTCCAAGATCACCATACTTTTGTTGAGTTAAGAGGTTAGGAAGGTTGGTAGTGTGATCAATATTTTGAAAATGAGATCTAATATGGGTATAGGCTAGACAATCTAAGAGAAAGTGCTTTTCATCTTCAA
>ML779840.1:75956-94507 GCA_009831015.1 Picea engelmannii | reverse complement strand
CATGCAAAATATAATAATAATAAATACAATTTTTTTATCCCATTCAAAGTTTATTAGATATCACCCAAAAAATACAACCAAATTTATATAGATGAGAAAGTTTATTAGACATCAATAAAAAGTTATAATCAAAAGTACACAGTGAAGTTTTTTTTAAACTTAAAATTAACTATTCTTATTTTCAAATTTTGTTCATTTTATTTGAAATTTAAATTAAAAAAAATAAATTATTCAAAATAAATTTGGATTTTTACTTAGTATTTACCATAAACTTTAAAAAATTAGTTAAAAAATTTAAAATTCAATTATGAAAATATTAAAAACAACACAATTATATTAAATTTTATATTCTTATAAAATTAAGATAAATTTTATAATAATGAGATTATTAATAAATAAAAGTATTATAAAAAAATTATTCATTTTTATTTGAATAAATAAAATTATTTTTAAAAAAATACATGTTTAAAATTAAAATAAATATCTAGATTTTATTTTCTCCAATAGAGAATTTGCACAAAATTATATTAGAGTATAATATTTTGCATATGCAGGAATTCTTCATCAAAATGATCACAATTGATCCATCTAATCACCTTCTATCATCCAAAAGGATCCATAATAGTCTTAAACTATTCAGACACCCTATACCAAAAAGGATCTTTTACATACACACTATGAAAAGATAATCTAACACATAATGACGAGGTCTCCACAAAAATACAAAAACTTATGCCAAGTTCAAAAACCAGTACCGACTCAAAACCAAGAACCTTAAAAAAGTGATATATGTGTTGGAGGACCTGTCGTCCCACTATCCCAAGTGAAGTATGATAATTTGCCTTTGGGTTCTAAAAGTGCTTGCTTTGATAGGTCGTTAGCTACCTTATTGAATTCTCAGAAAATATGATGAAAGCAGATTCCTTGAAATATTAACATTAATTCCTTTGTTCTGACCTTCCATCCTTCGATGCCGATAGCATGTAACTTACCGTTGTGATTTAACCAATCAATCACAACCTTTGAGTCTCCCAATATCTTAATCTTTTGAACATTCCACTGCTTTGCTAGAATAAGAGTGGCCCAAACACCCATAAGCTTTGCCTTGGTGTTTGTACCAATCCCACAATTAATAAACCACCAAATATCTAGATTTTATTAAAATATCTATGAAAGCTAATGGTTATATGGAAGTTTGAGACCATAAAGTTTAAATTTCGTTAAAGTTTATTAAAATATGTAAGCGAATGGTGGCTAAGTATGGAATGAGGAAGTCATCGGTCGGACTCGTGATATGGAAGCATGACTATAAATGTGAACATGTGAGTACGCCAACCCGTGCACCTAGACATTTTCGGAAAAACGAATAATAATAAACACATAGATACAAAATATAATAATAATAAACACAATTATTATCCCATTCCAAGTTTATTAGATATCACCTCATAAAAGAAAATGAAGTTTATATTGATCATACATTTAAAAAAAATGGATTTAACATCCTTTAATAATTTTATGTAATTAAATTGTACAATATTAATATTTAATATTAATAATTTAATATTTGGAAATAATGTTTTTAGATAATTTTAGAGAGTTGATAGGGATCACCATTCGTCAACAATATCTCTCAATAGTAATTAATAGTTGAATAAATTAACAATAATTGATTAAGGGTGTATCCCACCATCCAATCTTACACCCTCCCTCATATTTTCAAAATAAAAAACACATATCACTATAATTTAATATATCACACCTTTTAACTTCAATTAACTTCTTTTTTTCCAATAGAAAAATACCTCAAAATTATATAATGGTATAATTTTTTTTACAAAGCAGTCTTGATCTTGAGCGATACAAAATTTGATCAACCAAAAAGATAGTTTAATGACTGTGTTTGTTACAAATTCATTCGAAGAACTGTTCACAAAAAAATGACAAAATAGTACTAAAGTAAGGGCAGAAAATCAACAAAAAACTCTGATCTTAGCTTTACTCCGCTAACACTCCACATGCTTCTCGCCCAGCTCATACTTCAAATATGTTTAGGTACATATGAGGGCTTTCTATCCCATTGTCCCAGTGATAAACGAACAGTCTTCCTTCAAGTTCCTTGTGTGCCCTCTTTGAAAGTAAGTCGACCTCTTTGTTGTGTTCCCTGTAGATGTGCTGGAAACTTATATCTTTAAAATTATTTGTCAGTTCCTTTGTTTTTAGTTTCCATCTTTCAATGTTCACCGCATGGAGTTGTCCCTTTTGATTTATCCAATCGATAATTACTTTCGAATCCCCCAGGATTTGGATTTTTTCAATCGACCAGAGTGTAGCCAAAGTGAGAGTCACCCATAATCCCATGAGCTCCACCTTGGTGTTAGTTCCAGCTCCGCAATTTATGAACCATTTAGTAACCCTCGACGTGTGAGTCTTGAAGAAGCCACCCTCTCCGCAACACTCATCGTTTGATAGGGTTGCGCCATCAAAGCAAGCCAAAGTGAAGCCCTTGGTCTAGGTTATATTACAAACTCTGTTTGGGAAGAATTTCGGGATAGCTAGCTGCCAGGAGAAGGAGACCGAGATCATGTGCACCACTGAGAGATGAGAGGGCGAACGCTCTTTGAATAATGCCTTATTTCTCTCAATCCAAATGTGCCAGCATGCAATAGCGTCCAAACTGGCTGGGGCAGGTTTTTCCTTTGTCCAACGATAAAACAATCTGAGACCGTGGTGCCTTCCCACTGAGTTTTTAAATGATAGAGGTCATATAAGTGAAACCACACTGCCTTTGTGAATGAACAATGGATTAATATATGGTCAATGTTTTCAGAGTTGCAGTTACAAAGCTTGCACACCCCTAGACCTTCCCAGCCTTTCTTCTGAAGCGAATCTTAGGTGAGGACTTTATCGTTCACTGCCAACCACAAGAACAGCTTTATTTTGAGTTGAATCGGCCACTTCCACAACTTTTGAATCCATCCACTGTCAAATGGGTAGTCAAGCGAGTTTATGAGTGCCCTGTAAGTATTTTTGGCTGAAATGACACCTAAGGCGTCCCCTCTGGTCCACACCAGGGTATCCGCCATATTTATAAGAAGAATGCATGCGCCCCTTAAAGCATTGCTGAAATTTTTCCATTCAGTAGTGGCCTCTCCACTGAGTCCCAGTGAATCGTTGCTAATCCATCGGTCTAGAAAGGAGTTTTCGGTGGTTGTGTCTCTCACTTGGGCTAGAACATTTATGTGATTTTTGTGCACGTGCAATTGTAGAGAATTGGAGAGAAGAGATCGGTCCTCCATACTGATGATCATGTCCCTGCCAAGAGAAATTAAATGGCCTGATCCGGGGCTCCATCGCAGCTAGTGGAGAATCACAAATAATTTTTTGGTCAGGCCATTCCAAAATCTGGACGCCCTTTGCTGCTTGTGGGATGACCTTCGCAACCAAACAACCACTGGTGTATCACCTAGATATGTATCCAATAAAATTATGTGCCAAATATTGTCATGCGTCAGCGCCCTCCAAATAGTGTTTGCAAGTAAATCCAAGTTGAAAGATGTGAGGTTTCTGAGCCCCCAACCCCCACAATTCTTTGGTCTGGACGGGATGTCCCATCTACAAAGATGGAATTGATGATTTTCCCTATTCCCACTCCATAGGAAGGCAAACATTAACTTATGGATTTTCTTTAGAATAGTTCGCGGAATCACCTCCAAGGACATCCATAACATGATTGACTCTCCATCACTGCTTTTACTAGGATAAATCGACCATCGAGCGAGAGCCACTTATTACACCAAAGCCCAATTTTCTTTTCGATTTTTGCCACCAGCCAATACCAATCTTTAGTTTTTGAGACACCCGGCTTTAGATAGTAACCAAGGTACTTGAAACCTGAACTCAAATCAACAAAGGTAAAGGGGATGGAAACTTTTAAAGGACTGAGCTCTGGTTCCTCTAGCCCCTAGTAGTGAGTAGTAGTTTTTGAATAATTTATGCACAGACCCGAGACTAAACAAAGAGCCTGAAGAATGTCTATGATCGCTCTCCACTCAGAAAGATATTCCTTTGACATTATAAGAACATCGTCCACAAACATTAAATGAACAATCTTTAAAAGCTTAGAAACCTTTATACCTGAAATATTGTGTTTGGAAATGCTTCTGGATAACATCAGGCTGAGCCCTTCCATTATCATAATGAACAGATATGGGGATAATGGGCACCCTTGACGAAGCCCTCTCCCACTCTTGAAGTAATCCGTCGCCTCGCCATTTATCAACACTGCTAAGCTGGCACTAGTTACGCATCACATTGTCCATTCTGTCAGCTTAACCCCGAAGCCCATTGTGATTAATATCAACCTTAAGTACTCCCAGTCTATGTTGTCATAGGATTTTTTAAGATCTAGTTTCATTATCAGTGCTTTAATATTCTTTTTTTTTATGCTATGTAGGCTTTCATGGGTCGTCCCAATAACGTCCTAAATCCTTCTACCCTGCAGGAACCCCAGTTGTTTTGCAAAGAGACATTTTGACAAAATCGGCTTTATCTAATTTGCAATAATTTTTTAGATCACCTTATAAATAAGATTACATAAGGATATTGGTCGGTAGTCATCGAAGGAGACTGGTTTGTTTACCTTCGGGATGAGGGCCAGAAAAGTAGAGTTTAAACCTCCACAAAGGTGACATTTCCTCCTCGAGTCCTCCACTATCTCAAGAAGATCACCTCCCACAAGATCAAAGAAGAATATAAAGAACTATGTTGTCCACCCATCAGGGCCTGGGCTCCTTTCTTTTTTAAAGTTTTCTAGAACATATTTTAATTCTTTCAAAGTTACAGGTTTGATGAGAGACTTTGCTTCCTCCTCATCCACCATCCTCGGATAGAGGCTGGTAATCCTGACCAAATCATTAATGTTGGTTCTTTCTTTGGCTTTAAAAAAGTTTTTAAAATAGTTAACAGCCTCCTCTTTATTCGCCTCCTAATCGGTTAGGTTGACTCCACTACCATTGAATATCTCCCAGACATGTTTCCAGTTACTGTTAAAGCTATCCATCTTGTGGAAAAATTTAGTGTTAGAATCACCGCTTTTGATCCATGTTACCTTGTTATGGATTCTCCATGTATCATCCTCCCTGCGAAGTAGTTTATTCCTATTACTTTCCAGCTCACAGAGATACCTATCCTCCTCCATTGATAAGGGTTTCTCAATAGTTTTTAATAGAAATTGCTCAATTTTTGTTTCCAGGTTTTCCATGAAAAAGTTTTCTTGAGCCTTAACATCTTAATCTAGATTTTTGTTTGACTTTTGAGTTATTTTAATTTCCAAACAAGTCTCAATTGTTTATTACCCTCCAACAGAAAATGAGGATCCTTCCAAACTATATGGACCAGCTTTATGAAATCAATATCATGCAGCCAAAGCGCATTAAATTTGAAAGGAAACGCCTTGTACAACGGAGAATTCTCTAGTTGGATAAGAATGGGTGCATGATCTAAAACATAGGGGTATTCCACCCAAGATCTTGATAAGCCAACAGTGGACAAGAATCCTTCATAAACAAAACACTTGTCAAGCCTTCTAGCAATAGCATCAAGACCAGATCGACCATTTCGCCAAGTGGGGACCAATTTGGTCGGCTTAACATCAACCAGCTTCTTGGATAAAAATAAGTCTCTATAAAAATCCTCAGTCGGACCAGGTACGAAAGAACACCCCCAATGCTCATTTGAAGATAAAATGATGTTCAGGTCACCGACAATAAAAATATTATGGATTGAAAGGATACCTCTATCTGTTAAGGAGCTCTAGAAAATCCTACGGTCTTTACACGGCCCATAAACATAAAGAAGCGCAACCTCCTTTTTAGTAGGAATACAACTACCAGTTAACAAAATACCCTCGATCGTCAGGAAGGGAGCCAATTCGTATACATTTGGGTCCCATGAGACCAGTAAGTCACCATAATTTCCTATGGAGTTTACAGCAGTCGAAGCCCAAGAAGGGCGAAGGCGGTGCAAAAAATATCTGGCTTTTTGTTCTTTGGAAAGAGTCTCTTGCAAAAAAACAATTTCAGGCCAAGTTCATTCTAGAAGTCTATCCATTGAGGCATCTTTGAGGGTGCCTCCAATCCCCCGAATATTCAAGGAGAGAAATAACATCACTTTGCCCTCGCCAAGGCCTTCATTGCTCTAAGGGCCCCACTATCCGGGGAGGGAAGAACATTATCATCAATTTGTTTGATTATACCCACCTATTTCTTTCGAGAGCTTCACGTCTTTATGGGTGAAATTTTGGAGCCAATACCCCAAGACCAAGCAAAAGCCTTACTCCCCTTTCCAGGATTGAGAGAGGAAGAGGTACTTGTATCTGCTTTAGGATCTAAGGCATTCTTACCTAGATAGATGGGCAATGGCACAGGGTCAAGGGGACTCTTTAAGTTGGGTAATAAGGAGTCTACAATAGCAGAGAGGCTTGAGTCTTCCTCCTCGGCCTCTCTGTAGCCTGGCATGATTGGGGGGAACTGACCGAGTCCAAAGGAGGGGTAGGAGGTCGAGGAGGACTAAATGGAGAAGGGTTATGGGAATGGCTCGAGATGTGGGAAGGGAAAGGTTGCTAGGGGGTTTCAAGCTTGTGATCCGCTGAGGGTAAACAAGGACAAAGCGCGACTACAGGAAGGCTGGGAAAGGAGGATGGGGAGGGATCTGAGGTTGAGGGTTCAAAGGGAGTATCATCATTTCCACGGTTACTAGTCTTCGACAGTGTTTTGGAGAATAACCAGTCTGACTTATTAATGGCCTCCTTCTCCCTAATGGACAGATATTTATACAAGAAAGGGCAAAGGGATTTTAACTTACCTGATAAAGTCACCCCAGGTTCCTGCTGAGGAGGAGAGAAGGCTCCTGGGGTATCCTCCATGAAGCTCAAATAAACATATACTTCCATGTATTCTTGTGGATTTCTCTGTAGCTCAAATTCTTCAGAAAAATCATCCATTACCTTTCCAGTACATTCACAACGAAGGTGACTTGTGTGGCGACATAGGTTGCACCGGAAAGGCAACCCAAGATAATCAAGTGACTTTGCAATCCTTCGTCCTCTCCACTCTATCTCTAAAGTTTCTGGTAAACCACAGAAAATGTCCATCTCAACAAGAAATCTACCCATTTTCCGCACAGGAGCATTAAGTAACTTGGAATCCAGAGCAATGAATTTACCCAGTGAATCACCAATGGCTCGCAAGGATCCTTCATTCCATAGATACAGCGGGAGACCCGGTAAGAGTACCTAGAGATTCCTAAACTAGAAGTAATTTGTATCACGGTTAAAATCAATTCTCCATCTTCTTAGCATAAGACTACTTCCTCCAAAAACCCACAACAAGCTCAATAATAGTGAAGCGTCCTCTAGAGAATTGCAAATAAAACCGAGCCACCCTTTGGTGAGATAGATAAACTCAGGGGAGTAACCAATGAGAGGTGACCACTGGTTTTTGAACCAAACCTCAATAGGTTCTTTACTAAGATATCTATAAGAGATCCTACCCATGAGACCACAGAGCACCATTCTGCAAGTATCTTCTAAACCCACATCATTTCCTACACCAAACATTTTGCCTTTCTTTTGGCTTTCCACACCTTTCGACGGAAGATGGCAGGTTGAATTGGATCACATGGTTTCTTGTGTCCCCCCTAAGAAGAAGATCTATGTAAAAGGCCTGGGAGAGAAATATTTGACTGAGGGCCCATCCAGGGTACGTCAGAGGGAGGGAGATCAAGCACTAATGATCTGGAGCTCAGCAGAGGTAGTGAAGAAGGGTTGCAGAGTAAACCGGTAGAAGGGGTCATCTTGCTTGAAATAGTTGAAAAACCTGATGGCCCACTCTCCAAATCATCAACCTTGTCAAAAATCCCCACTTGCCTCCAGGTCTCCTTGTCAACTGGGCTCATAAGAGTCTTGACGTTTCTTTCCATATCTTTAATGGAGAAGGTACCCATCTAAGCCCACTGGTATCCAGCCACCACTAGCACTACAGAAACTGACCAACACTCAGTATCAAGTTGAAGATCTCATATGGGTCCGTGACCCAAGGAGACAAACCTGCTCCTGTACAAGTGCCAATAGGAAAACAAGCAGAATAAAATGACAAACTCGAGAACAGGGATACAGTGGTCAAAGAGAAGGTTCTAAGATAAAGCACAAAGTAGAGACATAATCGTCTCTAAAAGTAAAACGACAAACTCGGAAACAGGGAGATAGTGGTTGACGAGAAAGTTCAAAAATAATGCAGGTCACAGAGAACAAATCTAGCGCTAAAAAACAAGAAATGTGCTTAAGAAAGGTAAGATTCACAGTTGAATCTCGAGGCATAAGCTAGCCATTGCAGGTGATAGTCGAGAAATTGATAATGGTCAAGAACCAGGTTCAAAAAAACTTCCTACCCAAAGCTCCTTCGGCTCCATCCAATTTACAAACACTAAAACAACTTACAAACACTAAAGCCAACTGCTAGCTAGGAGTTAACTTACCTCACAACTACAAATCAACAATTCATTGAATTAACAATCACATTCATAAAATAGCCTGAAATACTAGTCGAACTGAACAACTTTTAACTGTCTTACAAAACACTGAATGGCTTAAATTATGCCTTACGAGGTGGGCAAGTCAAGAGTTCCTTTCTTGGAGAATGGAAGAGTAAATTTCCCAATAACAGGAATGTGCACCTGAAATCCAACTTCCCACTTGAAATTCAATTAACTTATTACTAATACAAACATGCAAAATATAATAATAATAAATACATTTTTTTTATCCTATTCAAAGTTTATTAGATATCACCCAAAAAAATACAACCAAGTTTATACAGATGAGAAAGTTTATTAGCCATCAATAAAATGTTATAATCAAAAGTAGATAGTAAGATTTTTTAAAACTTAAAATTAACTATTCTTATTTTCAAATTTTGTTCATTTTATTTGAAATTTAAATTAAAAAAATAAATTATTCAAAATAAATTTTGATTTTTACTCAGTATTTACCATAAACTTAAAAAAATTAATTTAAAATTTTAAAATTCAATTATGAAAATATTAAAAAAAAAAAATTATTAAATTTTATATTCCTATAAAATTAAGATAAATTTTATAATAATGAGATTATTAATAAATAAAAGTATTATAAAAAAATTATTCATTTTAATTTGAAGAATTAAAATTATTTTTAAAAAAAACCCCGGATGGGGTGTTAGTGCATGACAAATGGCGCAAAGAGGGAGTGCGGGTAGGCCAGCAGGGCAGAGCGCCATGTGATCAGCTCGTGCCAACGACCGCCGCCTCTATCCTGCATTAACTAGCCTTCACATCGTGTGTAGCAGCATTAATTCTGATGCTTCCGACCTCCATTATGAATTGTTCTATGGCTTCTCTGTTTGCCTTTGCTCCTCTTTCTCTCTCGCGGACCGACTCCCACATTCCTCCGTTGCCCTGGCCTGATTCTAACTAGATTTTCATGGTGCTCACAGGCCCCAGCCATCCCCAGGCTCTCTGCATTCGCCTGGAACACCTAGTCATTTTTCGCTTTCAAATTATGCCGCGACAAAGAGGATGGCCATGAAGAGGCTCTCCTTGGCATCCTCCTCAGCCCCGAGCATCTGTTTCTCCCCCTGGTTCGCCCTCCATGATCTCCTCGCCACCTCTCCAGTCCGAGCTAGCACCTCTCGCCTCCTCCACCTCGCCTATCTCTCGGTTTGATTGCTTAGCCATTATTGAAAGCTTGTCAGGCTCTTCTTTGTGTCACCTTGTCGTCCCGCTGAACTCTAGAATCATCAATCCTTCCCATGCACCGGTAATTGGTTCCTCAAGGCCTCCCATGGGGGCGCCACCTCCTGTTCGAACTGCCCGAAACAACACGTCCGCGTCCACTGACTCCACGCCTGATTTGCAGCTGAAAGAGAGTTTCACCATTCTCTATGGTCTGGTTTTCGAACTCTGTCAGAGAATGGAGGACCTCCAATTCCAACTGCAGCTTATGGACGAAAGGATCTCGACCCTCCTTCAGATATTATCTACCTTCCAAGACACTTTCCCCTCCAACCCAGCAGGGGCGGCTTCAGCAGGGGCGCCCCATACAGAAAGCGACGACAGAAATGCTAAGACGCAAAGTGCAGCAGAGGTCATAGTGGAGAAGGTCCAGCATGAGGACATGGAAGCGGCGACAGCCACAGGCCAGCATGTGCACAGTCTGCCTGGAGACGCCCTGCCAGCTGCCAACAGGGACGAGAGCCCTGTGATCGCTGACATGCATTTGGAAAGCAGAGGAACGCCCATTGAAGAGGAGCCTTGGCACGCAGTCGTTCTTGCCACCTGGCCAGGTTACTTGCCAAGTGTATGACCCCTTAGGGGGTCTTTTCTTTTAATGGTTTCTTCTTTTAGTTACAACTTAGTCAGCTTAGCTCTATTCTATAAGACTGGTAGATTATCAAATGCTAAACTTACCCGGCTGGCTGAACTGGTTTCCCAATTATTGGGGCAGTTCAGTAACTACAGTTCGGTTGTTATCAAGTTTTTGTAACTTTGGTCTGGTTTTTTTGAAGGCCCTTTATATATAAAACCTCTTACTTACAAAAAAAAAATATATATATATATATATATTTCTTAAAAAATACATGTTTAAAATGAAAATAAATATCTAGATTTTATTAAAATATATATGAAAGCTAATGGTTATATGGAAGTTTGAGACCATAAAGTTTAAATTTTGTTAAAGTTTATTAAAATATGTAAGCAAGTGGTTATATGGAAGCTTGAGATGGTAATTCAGAAGTTAAATTTTAAGAAAATAAAGTAAGAATTACCATAATTAAAGTTAATGGTATGATGAACATTTCATTTTAACATGATTAACCCTTAATAATATAAAATAACCTTTTTATTTTTATAACTAAAATACTTTTTAAGGTTTCTTCAAAATTTATAATATAAGCACAATCTTGAGCCTGCCAGCACGAGAGTCTGACTGTCAATTTGTATATCGCGGAACTTTGGGTGTTGTTTGGAGGACACGGAACAATAGAAGCGCAATTTTGAGCCTGCCAGCCTGGGAACCCGCGATCCAAAAAGAGCTAAGTATGGAATGAGGAAGTCGTTGGTTGGACTCATGATACAGAAGCATGATTATAAATGTGAACCTGTGAGTCCGCCAACCCGCGCACCTAGACATTTTCGGAAAATCCAATAATAATAAACACAAAGATACAAAATAGAATAATAATAAACACAATAATTATCTCATTCCGAGTTTATTAGATATCACCTCATAAAAGAGAACGAAGTTTATATCGATCATACAATATTAATAATTTAATATTTAGAAATAATGCTTTTAGATAATGTTAGATAGTTGATAGGGATCACCATCCATCAACGATATCTCTTATCATTAAGTAATAGTTGAATAACTAATTTATTAAAAGATAAAGATTAAACAAAGACAATTATTGGATGTATCCCACCATTCAATCTTACACCCTCCCTCATATTTTCAAAATAAAAAAACACCTATCACTATAATTTAATATATCACACCTTTTAAATTCAATTAATATATTATTAATACAAACATGCAAAATATAATAATAATAAATACAATTTTTTAATCCCATTCAAATTTTATTAGATATCACCCAAAAAATACAACCAAGTTTTTTCCAGTAGAAAAATTTCCCAATTATATTTATGAAATATAATTTTGTTTTACATCTCCATGGAGTAAACAAGTGTTCTTTCCGCAACAAAATGTCCCTATGATTGGCTATGATCCAGGCCCCGATGAAGTGGCCGGAAGCAGAGCCATTACATAAAAACTAGCCAAGATACAAGGCTGAAAGAGTTGACAGTCCTATTACCCAAGGAGAGGACAGAGAAAACAAAAGATTCTGATACAAATAAAGAGAAACGGGATGTGTTTGTGAGCGACTCGGAAAACTAGTAAAGACTAAAAGATGTTTATGAATGAAGCAGGTCCCCCATGTTTATTCAGCCAGTGATTGTAGGAGAGTAATCCAGCTTGTTTCTAAAGGGCGATCTTGGAGAGGGCATCCATTTTTTTGTTGTTTTCCCTCAGGGTGTGAAGATAAGTGATGTGTATGAATTGTTGATGAAGCTCCCGAGTTCTGTCCATCCAGCCAAGGAGAGAAGAGACCTTAAGCTTACCTCTGAAGTTTAACCAGTCTATAATTATTTTAGAGTCCCCAAGAAGTTGTAGGTACTGAAAATGCATCCTAGATGCTAGGAAAAGGGATGCCCAGGCCCCCAACAATTATGCCTTTGTGTTGGAACCAAATCCACGGTTGAGAGTCCAACAATAGTAGAAGCTATTTGATACACGAAGGTGACCCTCGGCCCCACAGTTGAGCCCGTCGGATTGAGCGGCTCCGTCAAACCACACGGTAGGAAGATTTTCAGAGATGTTAATCATAAGAGGGCACTTAAGTAGATGTGTTCTTCGATGAAAATCAGACCAGCACGCAAATGATCCAAGAGATCTGATGACCACCAAAGAGATGGAGGGAGTCAAATTTGAAAAAATTGTGATGTTCCTCTCCAACCACACGAACTAGCAAATGAATGGAGGAAGTGTGAGATGGGATCGTTGGTCGATGTTCCACGATTTGAATCATTCTAGGAGCTATGGCCCTGACTAGGTTGGAGATAAGTGAAGGGAATCTAAAATACGGGCCCATATAGATCTAGTAAATGCGCAGTCAATAAAAATGCAGAATGTTGATTCCTCTTCCCTGCGGTAGAGAAGGCAGATGTTGGGGTCGATCCACCCTTTCTTTCGAATAATATCCCAGGTGTTGATTTTGCAATTAATGGCGAGCCAGATGAAGAGTTTTATCTTCATCGGAAGATGCCATTTCCAGATTTTTTTTCTCCAATGATTGGATGGGAGCGATCACTTTATGTTAGTGATAGTTGTGTAGAAGTTTGTGACCGATGGGTGACCAGAGGCATCTCCTCTGATCTAAAGGAGAGTGTCCTCCCATTCCAAGAGCTTTATACCTGTAGTAGTAAGAAAAAATGTGTAATTATCCCATTCAATGGCGAGAGCAGCTTGTAGTCCGAGGTCCTCGCTGGAGCGCCAATAGTTGGAGAAAGATACAGAGTCGCTCAGTACTTTTGCTTGGAAGAGGAAGTAGATCTGAGAGGAGTGTAGGCGATCTAGAAATTGAGCCAAAAGTGTGGAGGAGGATCCCATGCCTAGGATATGATCCCTTCCAAGATAGATGGAATGACCAGACCCCGAATTCTAAGAGAGCCAGTGGGAAATGAGAGGGGTCATCTAGGCCAAGTTTCTCCAGGTGTAGGAGGCAGAGTTGGGGATATGAGGAGGCGATCTTAGCCAAGATGCAGCTGTAATATAAGGTAGATATTTGTCCAAGATGACTGAGTGCCAGATCCCTGGAAAAATTAAAGCCTGCCATAGAATATTTGCAGCAAGTGATAGATTGAAGAAGAGGATGTTTTGAAGGAGGCCCCAACCAACTTTTTGTTTTGGTTTTGCAACTATATCCCAGCTACAAAGGTGGAGACTGAGGATGGATGTACAACCCGACCAGAGAAAATTGAAGGAGAGCTTGCGAAGTTTATGGAGCACGGTTACTGGGAGAGCAGCCAATGCCATCCAATAAACAAGTTGACCTTCTAGTACTACTTTTAAGAGAGTAAAACACCCACCGAGGGAGAGCCAATGATTGCACCAATTGCCAAAAAAAAATTCCACTTTTGCTAGAAGCCAGTTCTAGTCGGGAATCCTGTAGGAGTCTGCCTTTATAAAATATCCAAGGTAATTGATGCCTTCAGACAGGTTTGTAAAGGTATGAGGGAAGAGTGATTGGAGAAGGATTAGGGATTGATCAGTGAGATTTGAAAAATGAAATGAGGACTTAGACCAGTTTATCTGGAGACCAGTGGCCCTGCAAAAGACAAGTATAATGTTTTATATTTCTCGTCATTCCTCTATAGAATCATTGGACATAATCAAGACATCGTCAACGAAGAGAAGGGGAAGAATATTTATCAGCCTTGACACTTTTACACCTGTCAGATTTCCTTGCAACCAGCTTCGTTTAAGAAGAATGCTCAGGCCTTCCATGATAAATATAAAAAGTAATGGAGATAACGGGCAACCTTGGTGCAAGCCTCTACCACTATGAAAGAAAGGTGAGGGTTCATCATTTACCAGAACTGAGAAGGTGGCAATCGTGACACAACCCATGATCAAATTGATAGAGTTCAAGTTGAAACTTAATTGTACCAGAATCAACCACAGAAAGTCCCAGTCGATGTAGTCAAAAACCTTTTTTAGATCTAGTTTAAGAATCGGTGCCTTTGATTTTTTAGCCTTTATACTATGAAGACATTCTTGAGAAGTTCCTATTGCGTCTAGGATCTGTCTGCCATGGAGAAAGCCCAATTGTTTGTTGGACAAAGAGCAAGAAAGAACAGGCTTTAAACGGTTGGCAATAAGCTTTGTAATCAGTTTATAACACAAATTACAAAGTGAGATGGGTCTGTAATCTCCAAAGGATGAGGGGTTGTTTTATTTCAAGACCAGGGTCATGTAAGTGGAGTTTAATGAACCTGAAACTTTTCCCCATAGCCTGGAATCTTCAACCAAGTCAAGGAGCTCAGCACCTACAAGATCAAAATAGTGGAAAAAAAATTTGACGGTCTAGCCATCCGGACCAGGTCTCTTATCAGTAGAAAATGAAAGGAGAATGTCTTTTATCTCCTGTAGGGTACAGGGACCATCCATAAGGAAAATGTCCTCAACAGTGGCCAAACAAGGATAGAGGCTTGCTAGTCTGACCGACTGCAAGCTAGATGGATCGGTTCTAGCTCCATAAAACTTTTTGTAGTGTTCAGATGTTGTTGTTTTTAAAGACTGTTGATCCTTAATAGTATTACCAATGTCATCAGTAATAGTCCAGATGTATTTTTTATTTTTGTGATTGCTTGCAAAGGAGTGGACAAACTTGGTATTGTTGTCCCCACATTTAATCCATGTGGCTCTGTTGCATTGACCCCATTGTGCCTCTTTGGCCAAGACAATCTCATTTCGTTCTGTCTCAAGATGATTTATAACTGGGTCCATGTGTGACAGTCCACCAGCTCTATGGGAAAGGTCCTAAAGATTCGATTCCAAATCATGGAGTCGTTGAAGTCTATTGTGTCTGAGGTTCATGGCCCAACTGTGTACCATGTGCTTGAGTGTATTTAATTTCCATACCAATCGATGCTGGACATTCTTCTCTAAAAAGTAAATAGGGTCTGTCCAAACATGATTGACTAGTCAGTGAAGGTTTGGTTCCTGGAGCCAACACGGGTTAAATTTAAAAGGATGAGAGATAATTCTGTGAGGACCCAATTGAAGTATGATCGGGGCATGATCAAAGAAGAAAGGAAGGTCAACCCAGGTCCTTATGCAATCATCCTATTGTATTAATTCCACTGAGAGAATGAAACGGTCTAATATTTTTGATATTGCACCAGGTCCAGTGCGCCCACTGCACCAAGTAGGGATGGTAGTTGTCATCTTTTGATCCACAAGATTGTATGAATGAAGGAGGGTGGAGAAGAAAGAAGACAAAGATTCCATCGAAGCAGTGGATCCCCAGATTTCCCCTAGGTTGGTTGTGAAGTTCAGATCACCACCTATAATCAAATTTTTACCTGACAGAAGTCCGCGACCAACCACCTTATCCCAAAAGGATTTTCGATCAATGCATGGGCCATACATATTTAAAAGAGTAATCAGATGCGTGTTCCAAAGGCAGGTGTTAGTCAGGAGGATTCCACCACTGCAAAGCATAGGAACAAGATAAAACTTCTAAGGATCCCAAGAGACAGTTAATCCTCCCGAAGTACCCAATGAACTTGTTGAAGATGATAACCAATTTGGACGGAAGTTGTAAAGAAAATTTCTCTCTTTTGAGCCAACTACAAGTGTTTCTTGTAGGAAGATGATATCCTGAGTTGTCTTGTGGAGCAGGTGTCTGAAGGAGGTAGATTTTAGGGTCCCCCCCACCCCTCTGATGTTTATGGAGAGCAAGATCATTATTTTGACATTGCCAGGGATTTAATGCCTCTAAGCGCCCCAAGATCCAGTGGTGTAGTTGCAGGAGAAATGGTAGGAACCTTTTCTAGAGTAGCTTCTTTTCGTTTAGCACTCCTTGTTTTAAACGAGGAAAGTTAAAAACCCCTGCCCTTTGAATAAAAAATATTCCTTGTCCAAATGATCTTCAGAAGTAGAACAAGTGTTTGATGTCAAGGCTAAGTCCGAAGAGATGAGGATGGGTTTCCCTGAGTAATTCGGTAAGGGAACCGGGGAGAGAACCTCCCTATAGGAAGGGACTAGGTTTTCCAAGATGTCAGCGAGGGTATCGTCTTCAGGTTCAGTTTCTTTGTGGCCCATAGGTGAGTCGGCAAGGCAGTTCGTAGACACCCCAATCTCACCTGAGGAAGTTTCAATAGAGGAAGGGAAAGTTTCACAAGTAAGATTTCTAGTCACAGAAGTAGCTATTGTCTGTGAAAATATGCATGAGTCGCAGAAGGAGAGACGACTGGAGAAGTAGGAGGCGAAGGATTTTGTGTGGAGTGGAGTTGAGTTCTAGGGCTCTGAGGGGTGACACTCGCAGGTAGTGACTGGGAAATACTCTGAGAAGGCAGGTGTGGGTCGTAGGAGGGAGGTGTAGTGGCTTATGAAACATAGGTAGGTGTGTTGTCTAGGAGATCTCTTTCACATGAAGTTAAGGAAAATTATAGTGAAGGGAAGAATAATCTCAACTTACCAGTGGTGGTATTTGGAGCAGTGAGAGCCGATGAATATTGGGAGTCAGAATGTAGGGATGAAGTGTGTTCACCAGAAGATTCATGTCTGGTAGAGAGCTCTAGCAAAGTCTTTTCTGAGAATTCTTCTGCCACACTGTCAGGGCAGTGTTTACGAAGGTGGCCAGTTTGTCTACAAAGTGTGCACCTGAAGGGTATACCAAGGTAGTCGATATTTTGTCGGATGGTGTGTCCCCTCCATTCGATGTTTATCAATTCCTGAAGGCCTTCATGGATGTCCAGTTCCATAAATATTCTGGCCACCTTTTTGTTTGGAGCAGTTAAAACTTTCATATCGACAGCTAGGACAGTGCCCAGACAGGTGCGTATGGCCTCCAATGCTTTATAGTTCCAGAGGTAGAGATGGAGTCCAGGAATAAGTACCCAAACATGGCAAAGTCAAAAATGATCTTGAGCTGGATTAAAACCAATACGCCACCTTTTGAGCATGAGGCTCCCTCCGTCTAGTAAGCAGTGACCAGCTAGTAACAGAGTTGTATCCTCTGGGGAGTGTAGATGGAAGCCGAACCACCCATGTGTTAGGAAGGAGATCTCAAGTGTGTAGCCAAGAAATGGCTTCCAGTTCGACTGAGACCAGACTTCAATGTCTATCTTGCAGAGAAAACGATAAGAGATCCTACCCACTAAGGTGCATAAGGCCAATTTGATTGTGTCTTTTAGTCCCATGTCGTTGCCTAGCACCAATCACATTTTTTATTTCTTTGGGCGCCAAGGACGAAGAGGAGATTTCTTACCACCAGGAGGAGGGACAAGACCCTTTAGTAGGTGTGGTCTGGCTAGGGCGCAAGTTAAAGTATGTGGAGATGGGGTATGAGCGGTTGAGGCACTGGTTCGTGGCTTATGAAGTGGACCCAAGTGTGAGGAGGAAGATAGTGGAGCGGGTTCCGATGGCACAGTGGAGAGTTGGAAGGTGGAGGGGAGTAGTAGAGGTAGACTAAAAGTTGCAATGGGAGAGTGAAATGTTGTAGGATGGGATGAGGGGGGAACAGAGCGGGGATATGGGTCAGGGTAAGCAGGAGGGCCAAGAATCTACTACAGACTAGGAGAAAAAATAGATGGTTTTGTGCGTGCAAGAGTCAAGGGGGGGAGTTCTATATTGTGCCAGATTGCATCGTCATCTGCACGCATGAGAGCGCTGACTTCAGCTTCCATGGAAGCTTCTCCCCAAGACTTTCAAGAACCCGATGACAAGGTAGCAAAGTGGGGGGGGGCAGAGAGTATGATAGGGAAGGCTAGAAGCCCTCGAGAAAAATTGAGGAATGAGGTCCGATGAGGCAGGCACGAGAAACACAAGTGAAAATACTGGAAGTGAAGCAGGGAGGCTAGGACAACCTTTGTGTAAAAAGTGGTTCAGAGAAGGTGCACGAATACGGAGAGGTGGGAGCTAAAACCAGTTGCAGGGTAAGAGTGGTTTCAAACATTTCTTTCCCGCCTATGGAAAGGAGATGCAGGGCCGAGAGTCTCCATTTTTGCGTGCTAGGGTTTCAAATACAACCAAGTTTATATAGATGAGAAAGTTTATTAGACATTAATAAAAAGTTATAATCAAAAATACACAGTAAAGTTTTTAAAACTTAAAATTAACTATTCTTATTTTCAATTTTTGTTAATTATATTTAAGATTTAAATTA
>ML779840.1:50928-75778 GCA_009831015.1 Picea engelmannii | reverse complement strand
AAACTTAAAAAACATTAGTTAAAATTTTTAAAATTTAATTATGAAAAATATTAAAAAAAAACACAATTATATTAAATTTTATATTCTTATAAAATTAAGATAAATTTTATAATAATGAAATTATTAATAAATAAAAGTATTATAAAAAAATTATTCATTTTAATTTGAATAATTAAAATTTTTTTTTTTAAATACATGTTTAAAATTAAAATAAATATCTAGATTTTATTAAAATATCTATGAAAGCTAATGGTTATATGGAAGATTGAGACCATAAAGTTTAAATTTCGTTAAATTTTATTAAAATATGTAAGCGAATGGTTTTATGGAAGCTTGAGATACTAATTCAGAAGTTAAATTTTAAGAAAATAAAGTAAGAATTGCCATAATTAAAGTGAATGGTACCATGAACATTTCATTTTAACATGATCAACCCTTAATAATATAAAATAACTTTTTTTTATTTTTATAACTAAATTATTTTTAAAGGCTTCTTCAAAATTTATAATATAAGTGCAATCTTGAGCTCGCCAGCCCGAGAGTCTGGCTGTCAATTTGTATCTCAAGGAACTCTGGGTGTTGTTTGGAGGACATAGAACAATACAAACGCAATTTTGAGCCTGCCAACCCAAGAAGCCGCTATCCAAAAAGTGGCTAAGTATGGAATAAAGAAATTGTCGGTCGGACTCGTGATACATAAGCATAGACATTTTCAGAAAAACTAATAATAATAAACACAAAGATACAAAATATAATAATAATAAACACATTTATTATCTCATTCCAAGTTTATTAGATATCACCTCATAAAATAGAACGAAGTTTATATCGATCATACATTTTAAAAAAATTGGATGTAACATCCTTTAATAATTTTATGTAATTAAATTGTACAATATTAATAATTTAATATTTCCAGAAATAATGTTTTTAGATAATGTTAGATAGTTGATAGAGATCACCATCCGTCAACAATATCTCTTTGCACTAATTAATAGTTGAATAACTAATTTGTTAAAGGATAAAGATTAAACAAAGACAATTATTGGATGTATCCCACCATTCAATCTTACACCCTCCCTCATATTTTCAAAATAAAAAAACACCTGTCACTATAATTTAATATATCACACCTTTTAAATTCAATTAATATATTACTAATACAAACATGCAAAATATAATAATAATAAATACAATTTTTTATCCCATTCAAAGTTCACTCCTTAAAACTCTCGGGTCGGTGGTCTGGTTGCTCCATTTCAGACTGTTTTAAAAACTGGAAACACCTCAATACTTGCTACCCCTCCTTTTCGGCCTACATTTGTTGGAATATTTGGTTAGAAAGGAATCGTGCTTTATTTGAGAAGGGATCGCCATCAATCCATAAGGTGGCCTATCTGTCTTTATCTATATTGGGAGACTATAAAGAATCTACAAAATTTAAGAAGCCGAGGAGGTCGATCATGGGTCCTATGGCAAGGGACTCCTCTGGTTGGTTCGATGGGGCGGCTATGTCATCAAGGTTGAATAGTGGCGCGGGAGGGATTATCAGGATCATCGAATACATAATATTTAAATGGTATTTTAATTGTGGTCTGGGGACAAACACCAAAGCAGAGTTACTAGGAACGTGGGCTCTCCTCACACTTGTTGTCCGGCTAGATATCTCAGAGCTTTTTGTACAAGGCGACTCTAAGATTGTCATCGACTGGCTTCGAGGCAAGGGACACCTTCAAGTTTTTAATTTGGAGTGTTGGAAGAACAAAATTCTTGATCTTATAAAATATTTTCATTCTATTTCCTTTCAACATGTTTACCGTGAAGATAATACAACAGGAGATGCATTATCTAAGCAGGCGCTTCTTCAGCCTCCTGGGAAAATTGGGTACTATCAATGTGTTGGGGACCATGAAGGTCCTCATATGTACTTAGAACTTTTCTAATATGTGCTATCTGTATTTTTGAGAGCCTGTTTTGCTAGACTATTAGGCGAAGTGGGGAGTCTCCTGGGCCTATTGGTTGTCTTGGATTGCAGATCCAAGCTAGGCTGGGTTTTTATTTTGGCATTTGGCTTGTTGGTTGATAGTCTTTGCAAGACTTGCTTTATCCATCTTGGTTGTATTAGGGCCCTCTCAGTTGGTGATATATTGTAATGAACAATTTATATTTACAATATGAATATAAAGCAAAAAAAATTGTAGAAAAAAAAAGATATCACCCAAATTTATATAGATGAGAAAGTTTTTTAGACATCAATAAAAAGTTATAATCAAAAGTACACACTAAAGTTTTTTTTAAACTTAAAATTAACTATTCTTATTTTAAAATCTCGTTAATTTTATTTGAAATTTAAATTAAAAAAAAAAATAATTATTCAAAATAAATTTTGATTTTTACTCAGAGTGTATTTACCATAAACTTAAAAAAAATTGTTAAAAATTTTAAAATTCAATTATGAAAATATTAAAAAAAACACAATTATATTAAATTTTATATTCTTAGAAAATTAAGATAAATTTTATAATAATGAAATTATTAATAAATAAAAGTATTATAAAAAAATTATTCATTTTAATTTGAATAATTAAAATTATTTAAAAAAAATACATGTTTAAAATTAAAATAAATATCCCCCAGATGGGGTGTTAGTGCGAGCCAAATGGTGCAAAGAGGGAGTGCGGTCAGGCCAACAAGGCAGGGAGCCATGTGATGAGCTCGTGCCAACGACCGCCGCCTCGACCATGAATTAATTCGACTTTACGTCGTTGCAGCACCATTAACTCTAGTGTGCCCGACCCTCATTACGAACTTCTCTATGGATTTTTCGTCTGCAATTGCTTCTCCTCCTCGCTCACGGACCGACTCCCACATCCCTTCGCTGCCTTGGCCTGGTATTTCCTGGACTTTCATGGTGCTCACAGCCCCTGGCCCTCTCCAGGCTCTCTGCATTTGCCTCGAGCACTTAGTCATTTTCTGCCTTCAAACGCAGGAAATTATGCCGCGTCAAAGAGGACGGCCACGAAGAGGCTCTCCATGGAATCCTCCTCGGCCCCGAGCCTCTGTTTCTCCCCCTGGTTCGCCCTCCACAATCTCCTCGCCGCCTTTGCAGTTCGATCTAGCACCTCTCGCCTCCTCCACCCTGTCTGCCTCCCAGTTTGAATGCTTAGCCATTATTGACAACTCGTCGGGCTCTTCTTCACGTTATCTTGTCGTCCCACCGAACTCCAGAACCATCGAACCTTCCCTTGCACCAATAGCGGGCTCCTCACAGCCTCCCATGGGGGCGCCACCTCCTGTTCGAAGTGCCCGAAACAGCACATACGTGTTTACCGACTCCGTCCCTGACTCGCAGCTGAAAGAAAGTTTAACCATTCTCTATGGTCTGGTCTTCGAACTCCGTCAGGGAATGGAGGACCTCCAATTCTGACTACAGATGATGGATGGAAAGATATTGACCCTCCTTCAGATTTTATCCACCTTCCAAGATGCTTTCCCCTCCAACCCAGAAGGTGCGGCTTCAGCAGAGGAACCCTATGTAGAGGGCGACGACAGAAATGCTCAGCCGCAACGTTCAGCAGAGGTCGTTGTGGAGCAGGTCAAGCATGAGGACACGGAGGCGGCGACAGCTACAGGCCAGCATGTGTACAGTCCGCCTGGAGACGCCCTGCCAGTTGCCAATAGGCACGAGAGAAACGTGGACGCTGACATACATTTGGAAGGAAAAGGGACACTTGTTGAAGAGGAGCCTTAGTAAGCGGCCATTCTAGCCACCTGACCAGGTTACTCGCCAAGTGTAGGACCCCACAAGGATTCTTTTCTTTTTAATAGATTCTTCTTTTAGCTATAGCTTAGTAAGCTTAGTTCTGTTCTATAAGACTATTAGACTATCAAATGCTAGACTTACCCAGCTGGTTGAACTGGTTTCCCCTCTATTGGGGCAGTTCAGTAACTACAGTGTGGTTGTTTTCAAGTTTTTGTACCTCTGGTCTGGTTTTTTGAAGGCCCTTTATATATAAAATCTCTTACTTAAAAAAAAAAAAAAATAATAAATTAAAAAATTAAAAAAAAAAATTAAAATAAATATCTAGATTTTATTAAAATATCTATGAAAGCTAATGGTTATATGGAAGTTTGACCCCATAAAGTTTAAATTTCGTTGAAGTTTATTAAAATATCTATGTAAGCAAATGGTTATATGGAAGTTTGAGATAGTAATTCAGAAGTTAAATTTTAAGAAAATAAAGTAAGAATTATCATAATTAAAGTTAATGGTATCATTAACATTTCATTTTATTTTAACATGATCAACCATTAATAATATTAAATAACCTTTTTTATTTTTATAACTAAATTATTTTTTATGGCTTCTTCAAAATTTATAATATAAGCGCAATTTTGAGCTCGCCAGCCCGAGAGTCTGGCTGTCAATTTGTATATCGCAGAACTCCGGGTACTGTTTGGAGGACACGGAACAATAGAAATGCATTTTTGAACCCGCCGGCCCAGGAACCCGCGATCCAAAAAGTGGCTAAGTATGGAATGAGTAAGTCGTCGATCAGACTCGTGATACAGAAGCATGACTATAAATGTGAACCCGTGAGTTCGCGAACCCGCGCACCTAGACATTTTCCGAAAAACGAATTATAATAAACACAAAGATACAAAATATAATAATAATAAACACAGTTATTATCCCATTCCAAGTTTATTAGATATCACCTCATAAAAGAGAACGAAGTTTATATCGATCATACGTTTAAAAAAAATGGATTTAACATCCTTTAATAATTTTATGTAATTAAATTGTACAATATTAATATTTAATATTAATAATTTAATATTTGGAAATAATGTTTTTAGATAATGTTAGATAGTTGATAGGGATCACCATCCATCAACAATATCTCTCCTCACTAATTAATAATTGAATAACTAATTCATTAAAGGATAAAAATTAAATGAAGACAATTATTGGGTGTATCCCACCATCCAATCTTACACCCTCCCTCATATTTTCAAAATAAAAAACCCCTATCATTATAATTTAATATATCACACCTTTTAAATTCAATTAATATATTACTAATACAAACATGCAAAATATAATAATAATAAATACATTTTTTCTATCTCATTCAAAGTTTATTAGATATCACCCAAAAAATACAACCAAGTTTATATAGATGAGAACGTTTATTAGACATTAATAAAAAGTTATAATCAAAAGTACACAGTAAAGTTTTTTTAAAACTTAAAATTAACTATTCTTATTTTCAAATTTTGTTAATTTTATTTGAAATTTAAATTATTCAAAATAAATTTTAATTTTTACTTAGAGTGTATTTACCATAAACTTGAAAAAAAATGTTAAAATTTTTAAAATTCAATTATGAAAATATTAAAAAAAAAACTATATTAAATTTTATATTCTTATAAAATTAAGATGAATTTTATAATAATGAAATTATTAATAAATAAAAGTATTATAAAAAAAATTATTCATTTTAATTTAAATTATTTAAATTATTTTTAAAAAAATACATGTTTAAAATTAAAATAAATATCTAGATTTTATTAAAATATGTATGAAAGCTAATGGTTATATTGAAGTTTGAGACCATAAAGCTTAAATTTCGTTAAAGTTTATTAAAATATGTAAGCGAATGGTTATATGGAAGCTTGAGATAGTAATTCAAAAATTAAATTTTAAGAAAATAAAGTAAGAATTACGATAATTAAAGTTAATGGTATCATGAACATTTCATTTTAACATGATCAAACCTTAATAATATAAAATAACATTTTTTATTTTTATAACTAAATTACTTTTTAAGGCTTCTTTAAAATTTATAATATAAGCGCAATCTTGATCCCGCCAGCCCGAGAGTCTGGTTGTCAATTTGTATATCGCGGAACTCTTTGTTGTTTGGATGACGCGGAACAATAGAAGCGCAATTTTGAGCCCGCCAGCCCGGGAACCCGTGATCAAAAAAGTGGCCAATTTTAGAATGAGGAAGTCGTCGGTCGGACTCGTGATACAAAAGCATGACTATAAATGTGAACCCGTGAGTCTGTCAACCCACGCACCTAGACATTTTTGGAAAAACCACTAAGCAAAGCAACCAGAAAGCGAAAGTATAGGGGAAAAATAAATATATTTATGTTTATCCCTCAAAAAGCATCAAAATGGAAATAGCTCTAGCTAATAATAAATATTTCATTTATTTGTATTTGTATTTGTCTTAAAGGGATGATTATTTGTAATAAATATTCATTTTTTAAATATATTTAATTAGTAAAAATAGTAGACCATGAACAAGATACAACGTTGAAAAGTAAATAAAAAGAAAGCACTGATAGAATTTGGTTGTGGCGATGTATTCTTTGGTTATGGCATTGCCACATACGGATTTCAACTATTTAGTTTAAATGGTATTAAATTAATGCATCTTAGCATATTTTGCACTTGTCCATGATACAATTAAGCTGAGGATAATCTTGTTCTGCAACTATAAGCTGATGATAATCTTCAATCTTAAATTAACTTTTCATTTGTCCATGATATATTAATATTAATAAATATTCATTTTTTAAATATATTTAATTAGTAAAAATAGCAGAACATGAACAAGATTAAGAGAAATTACAATGTTGAAAAGTAAATAAAAAGAAAGCATTGATAGAATTTGGTTGTGGAGATGTATTTTTGGCTATGGCATTGCCACAAACAAATTTGAACTATTTAGTTTAAA
This sequence comes from Picea engelmannii, assembly GCA_009831015.1. Classification (NCBI taxonomy): domain Eukaryota; kingdom Viridiplantae; phylum Streptophyta; class Pinopsida; order Pinales; family Pinaceae; genus Picea; species Picea engelmannii. Next base: position 69,026 of record ML779840.1, on the reverse strand, counting down.
TGGTATTAAATTAATACATGTGAGCATATTTTGCACTTGTCCATGATACAATTAAGCTGAGGATAATCTTTCTGGGTAAATTAACTTTTAATTTACTTTTACTTAACTCAACAAATTAACTTTTAATTTTTCCGCGTAAATTAACTTATAGACAGGGACAATGTTGTCGTGCATCACTTGTTATACCTAAAGGCACGATAAATAGTAGTGAATAATATCAGTAAATAATAAGAGATTGATGTGGTAAATAATTGATTAGGTAAATAAACAAACCATAGAAGAGTTTGAAAAATACTAGTAAAAATTAAATGCTCTGGCATGTTGAATCATGTAGAAGAAGCTCTCTTGCAAGTTCAATCATGCAAAAAAAGAAGAAGCTCTCTTGCAAGTTCAATCATGCAAAAAAACATAAGAGAGATAGAGCTTGGATAGAAATTGAAGCAACGCATACGAGCTGGGTAAGAGCACAATTTTAACATGATGTGTCCATTGTCATGTGACTGGTGAGATCTTTCTTTTCGTAGAATTTGTTTTTTAGAAAGATCACAAAATCAACTACTCATTCAACATCTCATTCATATTAATTGTATCAAACTCGTGATTTTATGGGTTCGATTTGAGACAAGGACTCTCTCTCCACATGGGCTAGCCAATGTTAAACACCTTGTTTGGGGAATCCCACTATATGATTGTCAAATTAATTAATTGCAAATGGTTTGGGGAGTCCCATTATATGATTATCAAATTAATCAATTGCAAATTACCCACCAAATAGCACATTCTTAATGTATCTCAAAAGATCACTTTTTGTTGCAATGGGAGAGTGGGAACTTGGTATGAAAGAAAATAGTGTCATAAGTGTTAAAATTTGTTTTTAATGCCATATATTTTTATTGCTTATTTATGGCAGTGGGTACCCTCAAAATGTGAAGAGGCATAGATGTGAACAAGTTGTTATGATGATGGGTGATGGAGGAGTATGTGGTAAAGTTATTTAAGGGCCAATCCACATAGATGTTCAATGACTTAAATGAGTAGTAAAAGAAATGGATTGCATTCACCATGAGCATACGAGGTTCATGAAAATGATTAGAAAAGACATAGTATGTGGGGGGTTAAACAGTGATTTCTACACTAATATTAAAGTCCAATTTAGTCATACTCTAAACGTTCTACGTTTTGGTTCTTTTCGGAGCATATTTTCTGATTAATTTTGTCTAAAATTCTACGATAAATTGTTGGAACTGTAGATTTGAGTGGTTTAGTTTGTATAATCCGAGTGCCTTGGGGGTTTTTCAGGAAGTTAAAAATCCGTTTATGCATTCAAAAATGTAATTTAAACAACAAACTTTTACGATTTCACCCAAGTTTATATGGTCTAATTCTAGTGAAAATGCCAAAAATGAAGAATGTTTAAATAATGCCCAATTTGTGTGTGTGTGTGGTGGGGGTCAAACGATGATTTCCTCGTGCATATCAAAGTTCAAAATTGTCATTACAAAACATGAAAACTAATAATGCCTCCCCATATTACAAAACACAAAATTACATTATCTCATGTCTCTTTCGTGTAGCTAAGTTTATAGATTTAGCATGGTGCTAGATATAGAAATGTGCAACGGGAAAATCTCAGAGCTTATAGATCATCTTTTTTCTTTAATTATTTTGAATTTCCATAAACGTTTCTAATGGGGGAACTTGCCATTGGCCAACGTTGCCTCAACAAAACACTATCTAAATTCGTCCACAATTTGTTCAACAATGATGACTTGGCAATGATGTTTGAGAATCAGGTTGCGGGAAGGGCATGTTCCATACTTGAGACCACCAATGTCTACACAGTGCACAAGCTGCATTTCTTAGTACTTACCCACAGAGTGAATAGTGATCACATTTGATATCCTCGAGAACTTTAAATGCATTATATTTGAAATATATTATGGATTATGTGAAACTAATATGGATAACTCATTTACACAATCATTCTTCTTTTTAAACATGGCGTTGTCTAACTGTTCTACGAAATGGGTTTTTTCGTCAGAATCAGACGACATAAATCTATACGAAATCATTATTTTTTTTTGTTTAAAATCCATTTGTGAGTGCAGAAATGGATTCACCATGCCGAAAAACTTCTAGGGCACTCAGATTATACAGAAATAATCACTTAAATCTGTAGATCTAATAATTTCTCGTCGGATTTTGGGCAAATGTCCACGGAAAATATCGTTGGAAAATAGTCATTTCGTAGAACGTTTAGACTATGACTTTAAACATTGCTATTAATTCTCCCCTTTCTAAATAGAAGTGTAAATTTTAGATTTTTTTTTGGAAAATTCAATTTTGATTAACGCTTCTCTCATGTACCAATACTCTTAGAAGCACCGAACGAGTTCAAATTTGATCGAGAGTCAAGAGAGGGACAAATTGTTGGGCCTTTAGCCTATGTCGTTATTGATTGTTGTATTGGATGGGTCACTTTATTAGTACCTACCGAAGGCGTGGTACTATAGCGATGAGTTAGTCATTAACCTTGCATTAGTTGAGCCTTGACTATAAAAAATTTCCCACTTCCTAATGTTTTACATTAGACAAATAAATTATGTTTAAATTCTTTATTTTTGTAAAATATTAAAATTGAATTTTTTTCATCCTATTGGTGGAGAGATTTGAAGTCTTATTGCCAAGGGACGATGGCCTCATTGGAAATATAACCTCCCATTTAATCCTTTAACATGTTTGTTGCTAGTTTAACCCTCCACCTTCTTGATGTCGGTTTGTTGTCTTCTTGTTGCTAGTTTAATCTTCCTCCCCTCGACATCTAGACTCGCACTTTAAATGTCTTTGTCATGTTACTTGAACAATAACAATAATGGAGTAGAGCAATAATAATAAATCTTGAAAAATGGGTAAAACTTTGTCAAAAAAAAATTGAAGACATCGCAAAACTTTGTTTAATTCACTTGATATAATCTTTGATCTTTAAATTATTTAGTGGAATTACATTTCTTACAATTATGATACCTACAACCACATCTATCTCCTACCAAGTTTGACCAACTTACCACAATGATATTCACCGCATTTGCAAACTTCCTTTGCAAGACAACCTGCAAAATCTAACTAGCTTATTACCACGATATTCACCACCTTTGCAAACTGCCTTTGCAAACTTTGATCGCCTTTGCAAGACAAAGGCATTGTTTAAGTCAGATAATGTTTATGTACTTCAAAAACTTTACAATGTTGCCCAACATTTGTTCTCTACCATCTCTCTTTGAATGAGATTACTCCAACATTTGCATTGGCTGGAAGGGAGAGAGAGGGAGCAGAGTTCTTCGTTGAGCTAGATATGGGTATATGTTGCTATGCATAAGATCTTGTACCTGAGGCCAAGCAGAGCACATTTTAAGGCCTCTTCGTATGGTTGTGTTATGCAGCTTTAAGACTTACACCGGCTCACTCTGCTAAGGCCACTCCCCATCCTGCTTGCCAACTCTGCGATGTCTCCAAAGGCTAGCGCATAGTTGTTCTCAGACCACCAACTACCTAGTGAAGAGGTAATGGCAATGTCTCTAAACCCAACAAACAGTATGCAATTGTTGTTGTAGTTGCAACTCTAACTGTAAATTCTTTTACAAGGTCATTCAAAAACTTATATAGTGTAACTTAATCTTTTTGAGCAGGTAAGTACCCTATCATTTATTTTCAATCTTAATGAGGCTTACAAAGTGCACTAAGTAAATAAAATTTCAAATTTTCAATACAAAATAAAATTTGTGTAAAATATTTTTTTTTCTTCATTCTTACAAAATGTGGTATTGTATATATGTATAATGCCCTGATACAAGAGACCATACCTGGAGGTTCATAATGGCCTAACAAATAATATAATTCCAATCTTTCTATGTTATTTCTCATGTGGAATCGTTTTGGGTTGATTTCATAGGCGTCATCTTCTCTACATATATTAGGATATTCATGCATGCCCATTATGTTGAGGAATTCCCCCGTTGTATGTCTTGCTTATATGTTATTTCTCGCGTGGAATTGTTTTGGTTTGATTTCATAGGCGTCATCTTCTCCACATATATTAGGATTTATGTGCATGCCCACTATGTTGATGAACACCCCCATTGTACGTCTTGCTTATCCCTTCTCACTGTGTAACAAACCCTCATGGACTCCTTCAAAACAATAGTCATCTACACACATAATTAATCCTCTCTACACTTAATAAATACTACATACTTTCAAGCGCTCGTTATATGGGACTATGACAGGTGATGCATATGGAATACTCTATCTACACCTTCCATTGTTGCATCAAAATTGCCCTCTTCTAACAAATTTTCTCTCACGATGTTCAGTCTCTCCTTCGCACCCAGTAGATCCCACCGATTACTAAAATTCTCCACATTATTTGGTCACACTCACATATTCCAAATGCTCACATAAATCACCACATAAACCAAAATAAATCATGGTTGGTGGTTGACAACAATCTTGTTATAATTCCATAAGCATCTGAATGTAAGGTATAAATAGAATAACTAGATTGTCGACAATAGTGAGAACTCTGTAGCCTTTCTGAAGATTATGAATGAGATAAGCAGCTATGAATCATGTGCCTCCTGCTATGCATGCCTCACCCATTTTTTTAGGGAGGTTGAAGGAAAGCTTGGGAAATGCAGATATCACAATGAAGATATGTGACTTTGAACAATATCACTACGACAGACCAGAATCCTTCGAAGCAGAAGTTGTTGAAATTGAAAGTTGTTTAAATCCAGTGCAATGTCGTTTGTTCCCTTATATCTTTAATATCTTAAATGGCTAGATATTTCAAGCCGCCAGCCACTTGGCCAGGAAAAACATCCAACTGTTATACATTGTCAAAACTTGCATCTTCCAAGAATGTTTTAAACATTGGCCACTGGTAACATCCAACTATTATACATCGTGAAAACCCGCATATTCCAAAAAAATTTCAAACTTTGGTGAGTGTTAGGGGCCTAATAAGGATGGCATCTGATAATTCAATTAGGAAAGTGCATATGCATGTCTGTCAGTGTGTAGGAGCTCAAGTTTTAGATTGTATAAAGGTACAGGAAGCGAGGACACTACCATTAACATTTGTCTGGGCTCATGGGCCTCGTATTGCAGGCAGTCTATAATGGCAGTGGCCATGTGTTGGGCTAATTTTTCTCTACAGTGGGAAATTCAAATCCCAAAGCCTATCAAGGTTCACGGGCCTCTTGTCGTAGGGGGTGTGCGTGGGTAGTTCAAATCCATATGTTTATATCTAATGATAATGTGGAAATAATGTTATAGCGATACAAAATATTCTCAACAAACATTTTATAAACTTATTTTCCACTTATTTCTACCTGACGAAAGGTCCCTCTATATTGCAATATATATGTAACACCTCAGGACTGGACCTGAGTGCGCGCGCTCCTTCCATGCGACGAGATGGACAAATCGGGCGAGCTGGAGGGTGCTCGATCACTTTATATATGAAGTGTGAGTCTTTGGGTGTGTTGTCATGCCAGATGAATTTGCACACCCATGACTTGAAAAAGGAGTTATGTGCGGAGACTTGTTGAAGGATAAGAGCACGTGGGTGCCCCATGGTGATCATAGGCATCCTCACTGAAGAAACCGAAGGAAAACAAATTTGGGCACCCCGTATTGGACATGGGCACCCTCACCGAAGATAGATGGTTGGATGGGAAGGCGCATTGGAAGCAAGAGTGCCCAGTCGGCCAGATGCGTGAAAGAGTAACTTGGACACCTTGGGTGGGCCAAGGAGGAGCCAACCAAATGAAGTTGGTGATGCTCCACTCCCTGAACGCACGCCAAAGGAAGTTACCCAAGGAACGAAGAGTGTTGTGGAAGCCAGCAAGAAACGGACCGAGATGCGACGGAGTATTGACTTAGGTGTCTGAGATGCGGAAACGAAGAAGTCAGCTAGTGTGGATGGAGCGCATCAAAGGGGCATGCGCCCATGGAAGATGTCAGTTTTGCGAAAGTGAGAAGTCGGCCCAAGTTAGAGGGGCACGTTTAGTGGAGACGCACGCCCACAAAGAAAGTCGGCTTCACAAATATCGACATGGCATTGTGGAGAAAAGGGAGAGTGTGCCCATTGGGAGTCCTATATAAACCAAGCAAGGCAAGCCATTCGAAGACAAGCACGAAGGAAATAAGTCATTTAGTTAGGGAACGCTAGCTAGATCTAAGGATTTCGTAGACAAGGCACAAAGAGAAAGAGTGATCTGAGGTTCAACTAGTTGTGTGGATCACAGGTTGGTTGGTCTAAGGGAAGACATAAGCTATTAAAATATGAAGCAAGGTGATGAGAGTTTTTCACAAGTCTTCTAGTTGCAGTTGTGAAGGAAGTGTGCGCATTGGCTAACTCGACGAGGAAGAGTTGGAGTTTTCCCAACAAGTTATTTGTAACTTAACGAAATCTCCCCATTGCGGAATTTCTTTGTGTGGCACGAGTTGAGCTCGACACACTTCTGTTTTATATCAGATTTTGAGTGTAAGGTCAGTTAGCCCACCCACAAGAAAAGTTTTGTTTTGTACTTGTATGAATGCTTCTTTTAGTGTTGTTGAAGATAACTAAGTATAAGACTTGCACACATAACTTAAGTAAGGAAACGAGACTAAGCGTTAGGCGTAGCCCACATAAAGTACTTCGGTTTGGTCGTGTCGTCGAACGAAAGGCGTCGATATCGCACAGAGCTGAGGATGTTGAGTTTCTACAACTCAACCGGGATCCCCAGCCCTATGACAGATGGTATCAGAGAAAACTCATCCCATCTTCGCTACTGCAATTAGAACAATTGCGAAAGAGGGGGCGCACTTGTTGACATAACAGGTGGTTGTGAAAGCAGTTATGTGGTGATGGAAGGGTGCACAAATGCAGAGTTGCAACAACAACCGCATAAGGAATACATTTGAGAAAAGAGTGACGAACGCATGATGGGAACAATGAATGATAACGAAATAAACTTGAACTTTGACGAGGAAACACAGAGGTTGATGAAAGTAGCCAACGAAAGTTTAGAGAGGATGAGATCCTTCACATCAAGATGGGATGTGTGGTATGAAGGACAAAAACCTCTCTTTACGAATGAAGGTTGCCAGGTCTTGGTGACAATCTTGCCCGAGGAAAGGGAAGCCACAACCACCGTCATTGACATCGCAGACCAATAGGATTTGTTTGAAAGCATCAATTCCATCACTTACGAAGAAGGTTCAGGTCACCATTTCGGAGGGTATTGCCCAAAAGTACAACAAACTAGCGAACGGAAAGAACCATGTCGCAAAGAATCAAAGGAAGGAATTGGAAGTTTGAACTCAACAAGGGTGGAGTCACTCACGAAGGGGGACACCCATGAGAGAGGAAAATTCAAGGCAAAGAAGCAGGTTGAATTACTTGATCATAAAGGTAAGCCAATTTGTTGTTTCTTATGCAACCTTAACCATTTCACACGAAATTGTCATTTGAAGGAAACGTTGGAACAAATGGTCAAAAACCAAGAGCAAATTGCGATGCAAAAGCTCGTTGTCTTGGGTGAAGTAAGCCAACCACTGCTGAAACCGACAAAGGCAATGATGGAAGAGTTTGAGGAATCGACAAAGCATCTAGATGAGTTCAAGATGTCGAACCATGGACAATGATCGAAAGAAAAGGATGGCAGGCTTTGTTTTGTGGATGATACGATGAATGGGGTGAAGGTGGCAGCACTGGTTGACACCAGATCAACTCACAAATTTATTAGTGAACAGACTGCGACATCACTCCATCGCAAGGACGAGGGAAGTATGGTTGTGTTCAATGTAGTCAACTCATAGATTAAGTTGGTGGCAGGAGTAGTTCGTTCAACACCATTGAGAGATAGAAGTTGGTTTGGAAGTTGGGATGTGATGCTGGCTCTGTTGGATGATCATGTGATGATCTTGGGGCAGGACTTTCTCAAGTATGCCAAGGCAGTTCCTGTGTCGCATGAGGGTTACTTGGTGTTGTTGGACGAAGCCAAAATGCCAAGTGTGCCCATGATGACGAAGAGCAAGCTTTGATGGAAGCTTAGAAGTTTTACAATCAAGTTGGTTGAGGGAGTTTGCGAAAGTGCGTATAGACCCCATGACATGAAGCAACAACAAGGAGCGACTTCAGTCAAATGTTCTTTGGGTGTCATGAAACAGAGGGAACGAAGTATACATAGGTTGAAAACATTGCATATTTCGTCAAAGTCTATTGTGGAGAGGATAGATTGATTGCGCAACCTACATGACCGAGAGCAAGTTAGGGAGGATGAGTTGAAGTCATCCATCGCAACACTTGTAGAAGTCATTGCATAGGAAACACAACCCGAATCACCTTGCTGCCAGTGGGTTTGTGATGAGGTTGAGGAGGCTTGGTCAGGCAAGTCACTTGCATCACAAAATCTGAGTGTTGAGACGAAGGAATGTATGGAGGCACTCACTCAACCAGACTTGGAGGATGAGGAAGAAGTGGGCATGGAAGACCGAGATCCTGCAGCGATCGTGAACTATTGTAGACATGTGATGGGGATCTATGATTTCAAGCTTAGTGAAAAATGACATGAGAAGTTGGGTTGCTCACCGAAGGAAGTCAGATTGGTCCTGAGGTACTTGCAAATAGAGCATAGATCAAACACATCATTTTCCTGGAGCCTTGGTGGTGACTTCTGGGAATACTTGGTCTGTTGAGCTTGGAGGATGGGCACACTTCTAGGGAGTAGGAAGTGCAGCCTTGGTGCATTGGTGAATAGGTGGCATAGAAAAACTTGAAGTGAAGACAAAGATTAGTTTGATTGTGAAAAGACAAAAGTCAATACATGAAGGTGTAGACAACAGTTGTGAAGCCGAGTTGAAGACTTGGTGAAATGTTGGAAAGGGTGAGGAACTTTGCTTGGAATTTGAGGATTGAATCGAGAGACACAAGTTGTGGACAGAAACAATTTGAGGACGTGGAGAAGTGAATACTTGTAAATTAGACGCAACGATCAGAATGATCACCCTACTAGTCTAAGATGTGGGAGCTATAGCTATGTGTGGAAACATGGACTTGGGTTGGATTTTGGATACAACAAAGCTCATGAGAAGTTCAAGACTTAAGCAAACTTGGTATTCATCATGACATACAACAACGAAATATAACATTGAGGCCAAAGGTGATGCTTTTCCCAGATCAATGTGAAACATGGTGTGTGGATGCAGATGACATTTTGAGGTATAGATGAGTGTCTCTGGTGATCGCAATAGATGAAGTATGTTGGGATTGTCGAGGATGGTAAACACTTTGAGTGGGGGAGCATGTAACACCTCAGGACTAGACCTGAGTGTGTGCTCTCCTTCCACGTGACGAGAAGGAAAAACCGGGCGAGTTGGAGGGCGCTTGGTCACTTTATAAATGAAGTGGGAGGCTTTGGGCCCACTGTCATGCCAAAGATGACTTCGCACACCCATGACTTGAAAAAGGAGTTATGTACGGAGACTTGTTGAAGGATGCGAGCAAGTGGGCGCCCCATGGTGATCATGGGCACCCTCACCAAAGAAACTGAAGGAAAACAAAGGTGGGTGCCCCATGGTGGACATGGGCACCCTCACCAAAGGAAAATGGTTGGATGGATGGCGCATTGGAAGCAAGAGCGCCCAACCGGCCAGATGTGAGAAAGAGTAACTTGGACACCTTGGGTGAGCCAAGGGGGGGGCAACCAAACGACGTTGGTGACGCTCCATTCCTTGAGCGTGCACCAAGGGAATTTACCCAACGAACGAACAGTGTTGTAGACACTTGCAAGAAATAGACTGAGATGCGATGGAGTAATGACTTGGGCATCCGATATCTAGAAACAAAGAAGTCAACAAGTGTGGGTGGAGCGCATCAAAGGGACGCGTGCCCAACCGTCCAAATGTGTGAAAGAGTAACTTGGATGCCTTGGGCGAGCCAACCAAACAATGATGCTCCACTCCTTGCGCGCGCACCAAGGGAAGTTACCCAACGAACAAAGAGAGTCGCGGACACTTGCAAGAAAAAGACTGAGATGTGACGGAGTATTGAATTGGGCACCCGAGATGCAGAAATGAAGAAATCAACAAGTGTGGGTGGAGCACGTCGAAGGGGCGGGCGCCAATGGAAGACGTTGGTTTCATGAAAGTGAGAAGTCAATTCAAGTTAGAGGGGTGCATTCAGCGGAGACGCATGATCCAGATGGATCTCGGTGGCCATCCACCTTTTCCACTGAATCACCATTTTGAGCCAGTGGTTTTAATAAACCATGATTGTTGGCCCTTGACCAAGTTTTGAGGATCCTTGGTAAGGTTTGACCTATTTTTGGGACTTTGATAGGCTGTCAAAGGCGGAGCGCAAGACAAAGCATAGATCGCAGGATCTCGGCCCCTTTTAAGGCCCTTTTTGGGATTCGAGATTATGTAACGGGTATGGGAATGTCGGCCCATGGGTTTACCCATGTTTATGCCCATTTTGTAATGTATAAATAAGTAGTTGGGCGATGTAAGAAGAGGCCAGTGTGCTAAGTGTTGAAGTTCGATCTATGTGATTGAAAGTGCTAAGTAGAGATTGCTTTTGTGCATATTGTATGAGGCTTGCGGATCTCAGTGCAAGCGAGTGTAAGAGATTGAGAAGAGGCTTAGTGTTGTAACCTAGCCCGAGGAAGGAGGATCTAGCGAGGTTGCAGATCCCCTGTCCTCTGCGGATTAGGGGTTTTGTGGCTCTGTGCATGTAACTGATTGAAGAAGCTAATAAAGAAGATGAAGAGTTGGTGGACGTAGCCTCGGGGTGGGGGTGAACCACGTACATGTTGTGTTGCTCTACTTTGTGCGATTTATTGATGTGTTTATATGTTAATTTGCTTAGTGCTTCGATATAGATGAATGGTAGATAGATATGTTAATGCTATGTGCTTAATAGTATGGATGAATACTATATATGGCCTATGTGGATGTGCTTAGTGCTTGAATATAGTAGATCTGGTTAAATACTACAATGCTCTATAATTAAGGTTTAATTGCGCTGTAAGATAAGACTGGATATTGATGAACTATAACTGTTAAGTTCCCTGTTAAGGTGTTTCAATCGAAGATCTGTGTCCCAGCTAAGGTTGCAGACACTAGAGTCCTGCAACCACCCTTGCCTCTACCTCGGGTGAGACTTCATCTACTTCGCAGGTGTTGTCGAAAGGGCTAGTAGTTAGGGTTTTGTTGGTGCATTGTTGTCGCGTTGAACCCTGGGTCTATCCCTATGCCAACAAATGGTTCTGTTATCGGGACTAAAACTATGATTGATGGGAACTGAGGAAGAAGAAGCTTTGTGCGAAGATTCGACCTAAGACTGTGAAAGATCCGTGCATAGATATGTTGCCCTAGTGTGCAGTATTCTACTTGACATGTGAAGCTCTGTTCCAAGAAGAAGGGTCAAATCTAAAGAAAAGAGGTCAGATATGAAAGCTTTGTGCTCTAAGATCTGCAATCTCTGTGCTATGATAAAAGGTAAGAATAGTGAAAAGTTTTAGATCTGGAAGCTTTGTGCTCTACTAAAGATAAGATTAGTGGAAATTTTTGTTTCTAAAGTATGAATCTAGGTATGTTTGATAAGATTTGTCCTAGCTTGAAAACTAGGGCACTGATAGATCAAAGAAGATTTCATATAAGTAGATCTGATAAGAATAGTGAAAGATATGTTATGCATATGCATAGAGAGAATGTTTGGACTAACAAATGGATGTAGGATCCTAGAAAGAATTTTTTGCAGGTTAGCTACTATGATCCTAGTGCGCAGTACAGAAAAGGTAAATATCATTTAAAAGAAAACGAGGATTAACCCTTTGTTACAGTTGCAAAAGACCAGGACATCTGGTTAACGAATTCCTTGGTAGAAGATCTAGTTGTCTTTGTTGTAGAGCTATGGACCATGAAGTATTGGATTACCCTAGAATGATTGCTAAAGTTGAAAGAATGAATATGAACCAAGAAAACCCTAAGGCAGATCCAAAAACTGAGATTATGGCAGAACCCCAGAAAGAGTCAGAGAAAGTATTTCTACAGATGAAAGAAACCCTGAATGACCACCGACATATTAGCTTATCAGAGATCTTCAAAGAAAAAGAGTGCATTGAAGAAAGAATAGGAGACTTCGACATTGGCTGTGTTCTGGATGAGGAAACACAGGTGAATATCATGACATAAAGAACTTGGGAAATTTTAGGGGAACCTGCTATGATTCCTTCATTGGAAGGAATAGGATTATTCAGAGGAAAATTGATAACCCTATGTGGAAGACTTACCCAAATATCTATGAGTGCTCATGGAACTTCGACAGAGGAAGATATTGAGGTTGTTAAATTTATTGACAACAATGCTCCATTTGCTATGTTACTAGGAAAACCATGGATTGAAAGAGATCAAGCCATAAGGAAGGAAGAAGAAGTCTTAGAGCAGAAGAAGAAAGAGTTGAAATATTTCATGACTAGGAGGATCGCACAACTAATTGAAGAACAAGAGAACAGATCGAAGCAATTTAGGACCATAGACTTGGATGTTGAAGTTACAAGAACACAAGAAGATTTGTAGAAGACTGAAGTACCTATCCCATATAGAGAAGAAGTATTACCCTTAAATCTTAGGAAAGAATCTCAAAAACGTGAAGTTACTATGCCAAAAGAAGACAAGAATCAGAAAGGAAAGAGGAATAACGAGATGAAGCTCACCGGAAAGAAGGCTTGAAAGCTCAACAAGAAGAGGGAACTTTGCAAAGGGAAAATTTACAAAACAGGAACTTCATCGGGATATCATAACAGCGTCACATGGCACTTCGCCATGGTGAAGCAATATAGTCGTTGGGAACAGTATAGCCATTAGACCGACACCCCGAATGGGTAGAAAGGCATTTATGGTCAGACAGCTCGCCATCAGACCGTTGGGACCGTGTCGTTATGGACAGAACTGAGTTAATGGAATCTTATCGCCTGTTGGAGAGATTCATTGCTTCGTTATCTATTTATTCCGTCGAACCTTGCACCGAGAACACTATTTCTAATCGTGAATCTAAGCCCGCATATTAGTTGATTATGTACATTGATCATCGTGCTATCACCATCCATTCTGTTGCATTGACTAGTTACTCTTCAAACCTGAGAGATTCAACCATGAGCATGTATGTCTGAAGAACTTAGCGCAATCGAAGAGTCTATGAAGGAGGTACTCATTGACCTCATGACTGAAAGAGTAATGTCTGAAAGAGTAATGTATGTGGGTGTACAAGCATCGTCGACGAGAGGAGTGCAAGACTCTCTGTCGACTGCTCGCGGATCCGGGCCATCCCGACCAACAGCAAAGAAGAGAACCAAGCACGGAGATGACCTAGCAAATGTGAAGCTAATCTCAACCATATTGCCCGATTACATCTCGCCCCTGGCCGGTGTGGTGAGTCGAGATAGTGTGCCAAGAGATTTTGAGTACCCCATGGTTATTGCATACTTCCCGAAGGGGATACGTTCAGTAAGAGCACAGCAGGACAAGATCGCAGCGTTGAATTTTAGCGACTTCAACCTCGGAGATCGCAAGAACCATAGCATGCTCGCCCTGTACAAATACTTGACCAAGACAAAGGGGAAGAATTCGAAGATAATCCCCCAGTCGTGGACAATGAACCTCATGCAGTCCACCCTGTTGAACGTAATGAAAATCCCACACTTCGGAAGTCACCAGGAAGTTAACGCATGTGTCAAGCTACTACTTTCATGTTACCATGGAGGCTACTTATGGCTAGACCGTCGTATCACAGTCGATCTGACGCTGATCCATAGGATCACAGTATTGAGTATGCAAGGACCTGATCTGCAGGACTTCTATCCAGGAAAAGCCACAAATCGTGCACTAGTACAGAAGATCAAGGATACATACGGCGATATTGAGAAGGGGACACAAGGCTACAAGGTAGCTTCCATCTAGAATGGCGCAGTGCACCTAGCATGCCAGTTAATTGCAAGAAAGATAGTAAGGAAGAACCAACCCATGCAGGTCATAGGCTTTGTCATTGACCTTGCAGGGAAGTGTGTGGAAGGTCTACAGATGAACTAGGCAAAGTACCTAGTTAATCAACTTGAATTGGATTGTCGCGAAGCACAGGATCAGGGCTATGAATTCCATTTTAGTTGGCTCCTGATCCTCATCACGTTTGTTGCTTGAGAAATGTCGGAAGGTGTGACCTTCCCGGACATTGAGCCATTTGAGCCGCTTGCTGCGAAGTTCACCATGCTCTGGTACTCGAGCGATATGAGCAAACAATGGCATTCGAACATTGTTTTTCACACATATTACCTCCAACTGAAAAGAGCCATCGAAGTTGAACCTCACATGACTCCGAACACCCTACAGAGGTTCTGACCCCTGATGAAGTTCTGTACAGATTGACAGTTCATCTACGTTACAGCGCGAGCAGATGAGCATAAGGAGGAGCTTCATTCGTACTACAAGCTCACGGAAGAGGACCTTGAGGACATCACTATGGACTAGTCGGCAGACCTCCTTATTCCCACAGACCCTACAAAGATGTCTGACCCTGACAGCCTAGAGACCATGCACAAAGAACATGATACACCTGGACCCAGCAAAAGGAAGAAGACCGAAGAGGTCCAAGACTTAAGCAGTGCCTCAGGAAAGACTGCTTCAGTATCACCTGACCGAGGAGGTGATGATGAAGTAGAAGAGATAAATGGAAAAGAATCTGAACAAAACAAGGCGAAGTAACACCGCCTAGAGATGAGACTGATCCCCTAAAGAAGAGGAAGGTTTATCCCCTGAAACCTTCTTTCCGGAAGAAATCCATAGCCATTGTGACCAAGATGCAAACTGTACTCACTACCAATGATTTTGACTTCATCATAGCAGCCCTAAATAACGCCTCGCAAGAAATCGTGGAGAAACAAGAAGCCAAGCAGGAGGAAATGTACGACAGAATTGAGCTCGAACTTCGAGGGGTACAGGAGGCCCTTCAATCTAGTCGCGCAGTGTCCACTACGCCCCTGCCATCAGGAGAACCAGAATTGGGAGATGAGCCAGCCCAACTCCACCGACTAGCAGATGCAACTGAAGCTCGCCTTCGTCAAGAACAAGAAGAAACAGAACAAGACACTCAGGCCTTCAAGCAAGTGCAAGGAGTACTCGTAGAACAATGCCGACTTGCATAGCAGGAGAAGGTTTCTCTCCGGATGAAGTTTGAAAAAGAGAAAGCACAGATTCAGCAAGAAAAGGAACAGTTTCTCGCAGAGCAACTCGAAGTGAAAGAAGAAGTCAACAAAGCACTTCGCTCTATGACAGGCTTAGAACCACAAGTAGAAGACGGAGTCATGCATCAAGTAGAGCAGCTCGCAGAAGCTATCCAGCAGCTACAAAAACGAATTGCAGACTTAGAGCTCTGCACAGTGCCCGACACTCCGCAGGATGTAAGGGATCAAAGAGAAGCAACTTCCGGAAGCGCAGTTGAAAGAATCAAGGACCTTGCCATGGAATGTAAGAAATTGAGTGATCGCAGTTCCCAGACATATGAGGGACTCAATGAGAATCCAGAACTGGAGACACTGGAGTCATAGCTCCAAGAGGCGAAGTATCAAGCAGAAACAATACAGGCGCAGTTGAAGCCCTTTTCAGTTGTTGAAAGGATGAAGTGATCCCAAGAGCAGGGCACTGCCCAGCAGTAGGTCCACACCATTCAGAGCAAAGTCATGGAAGTGACTCAGAGACTCCAACCTATACAGGATGAGGCTTATCAACTGTTCACAAAGATCGAAGGCCGAGGAGTAGAACTAGAGAAAGTCGTCACTGCAGCTGAACAACGCCTAGAGGGACCTATCAATGAAGCAATCATACAAGAGTTTGTTGAACAAGAGGTCGTGGCACAGTAAAAAGTCAACGCAACTCGAGAATTTTGAAATTGAGCTACTCAGATCATAGTGACTCGGGATGAGTCACATGTGAGTGTTGGGGTCCTATTGGCCCTTGACCAAGTTTTGAGGATCCTTGGTTAGGTTTGACCTATTTTTGGGACTTCGACAGGCTGTCGAAGGCGGAGCACAAGGTGAAGCAGAGATCACGGGATCTCGGCCCCTTTTAGGGCCCTTTTTGGGATTTGGGATTATGTAACGGGTATGGTAATGTCGGCCCATGGGTTTACCCATGTTTAGGCCCATTTTGTAATGTATAAATAAGTAGCTAGGCGATGTAAGAAGAGGCCAGTGTGCTAAGTGATGAAGTTCGATCTATGTGATTGAAAGTGCTAAGGGCTGAGTAGAGATTTCTTTTGTGCATACTGTATGAGGCTTGCAGAGCTCAGTGCAAGCGAGTGTAAGAGATTGAGAAGAGGGTTAGTTCTGTAACCTAGCCTAGGGAAGGAGGATCTAGCGAATGTTGGGTATGTGTTATATTCTTTGCATGTGCGTGTGTCGGCGCATCAGATATGACAAATGTGTCTGACGTGTGCGTCGGGCGCTTTCCTAGGGGGGTCCCGGGGGGGTAGGTATGCCCCCCCCCTGGTTACACACAACGTTCGGCACCGGGCGGTAGCCCGGGGTAGCGCCCCGAAATTTTTTTTGGCCGATTTTTGCTATTTTTAGCGGATTTTGCTATTTTTAGCGGTTTACTAAAAATAATCCCGGTTTTAGGGATTAGGGTTTTGGTATCTACGGAATAACTAAAAACATTGTATATATTGTATAGTGAATGGTGAAAAGAAAGGTTTTCCCAGTTGAGGGTTTCCGGTATAAATCTCTGTGTACTATGTGAATGAGCCATTGATTAAATTATGTTTTGCTTAAGAATCTATATGCATTGCTTTACTTCACAGGTTTAAAACTTACAGCGAGGTGCACAGATCTCATGTCCTCTATAGAGTAAGGGTTTTGTGGCTCTGTGCATGTAACTGATTGAAGAAGCTAATAAAGAAGACGAAGAGTTGGTGGATGTAGCCCCGGGTTGGGGGTGAACCACGTACATGTTGTGTTGCTCTGCTTTGTGCGATGTATTGATGTGTTTATATGTTAATTTGCTTAGTGCTTCGATATAGATGAATGGTAGATAGATATGTTAATGCTATGTGCTTAATAGTCTGGATGAATACTAGATCTGGCCTATGTGGATGTGCTTAGTGCTTGAATATAGTAGATATGGTTAAATACTACAATGCTCTGTAATTAAGGTTTAACTGCGTTGTAAGTTAAGACTTGATATTGATGAACTATAACTGCTAAGTTCCCTGTTAAGGTGTTTCAGACACAGATCTGAGTCCCAGATCATCCTTTTTGGTGGGGAATGGAATCTAATGTCATCTTCATTTGTTAATTACAGACATCGTGTAATGGTCTTATGTGCATGCCTACAACACAACGTTAATGCACCAGATCCCATTAGAACTCCACAGTTAAGCGCGCTCAGGCTAGAGTAGTATTGCTTCAATATAGATGAATGGTAGATAGATATGTTAATGTTATGTGCTTAATACTCTGGATGAATACTAGATCTGGCCTATGTGGATGTGCTTAGTGCTTGAATATAGTAGATCTGGTTAAATACTGCAATGCTCTGTAATTAAGGTTTAACTGCGTTGTAAGCTAAGACTTGATATTGATGAACT
The DNA here is from genome assembly GCA_009831015.1 of Picea engelmannii. Lineage (NCBI taxonomy): Eukaryota > Viridiplantae > Streptophyta > Pinopsida > Pinales > Pinaceae > Picea > Picea engelmannii. Next base: position 51,343 of record ML779840.1, on the reverse strand, counting down.
ATAACTGCTAAGTTCCCTGTTAAGGTGTTTCAGTCACAGATCTGTGTCCCAGATCACCCTTTTTGGTGGGGAATGGAATCTAATGTCATCTTCATTTGTTAATTACAGACATCATGTAATGGTCTTATGTGCATGCCTACACCACAATGTTAATGCACCAAATCCCATTAAAACTCCACAGTTAAGCGCGCTCAAGCCAGAGTAGTATTGGTATGGGTGACTGTCTGGGAAGTCCTAGTATTTTACATGCCTATGGAATTTTATAAACTTAATCCAATTTATCCCACATGCATCATGGGAATTGTTCTCCTCTCACTCTCTCATATATAATTGAGGTGAAGGAGGCCCTTTAAGCATGCAATGGAGTGTGATGTAAAGTTTCTTGTGAATGAAGCATAGCCAACATCTCTTTCTT
>ML779840.1:29902-41856 GCA_009831015.1 Picea engelmannii | reverse complement strand
TTAAACGTTGCTATTAATTCTCCCCTTTCTAAATAGATGTGTAAATTTTAGATTTTTTTTGGGGGGGGAATTCAATTTTGATTAACACTTCTCTCATGTACCAAAACTCTTTGGAAGCATCGAATGAGTTCAAATTTGATCAAGAGTCAACAGAGGGCCAAATCGTCGGGCCTTTAGCCTATGTCATTATTGATTGTTGTATTGGATGGATCACTTTATTAGTACCTACCGAAGGCGTGGTACTATAGCAATGAGTTAGTCGTTGACCTTGCATTAGTTGAGCCTTGACTATAATTTTTTCCCACTTCCTAATGTTTTACATTAGACAAATAAATTCTGTTTAAATTCTTTATTTTTGAAAAATATTAAAATTGAAAATTTTATATCCTATTGGTGGAGAGATTTGAAGTTTTATTGCCAAGGGGTGACAACCTCATTGGAAATATAACCTCCCATTTAATCCTTTAACATGTATGTTTCTAGTTTAACCTTCCACCTTCTTGTTGCCAATTTTTTGACAGTTTAATCTTCCTCCCCTCGACATCTAGCCTTGCACTTTAAATTTCTTTGTCATATTAACTTAACAATAACAATAATGGAGCAGAGAAATAATAATAAATCTTGAAAAACGGGTAAAAATTTGTCAAAAATAAATTGAAGATATTGCAAAACTTTGTTTATTTCACTTGATATAATCTTTGATCTTTAAATTATTTAATCGATTTTACATTTCTTAAAATTATGATACCTGCAACCACATCTATCTCCTACCAAGCTTGACCAACTTACTGCGACGATATTCACCGCATTTTCAAACTTCCTTTGCAAGACAACCTGCAAAATCTAACTAGCTTATTGCCATGATATTCACCACCTTTGCAAACTTTGACCGCCTTTGTAAGACGAAGGCATTGTTTAAGTCAGATAATGTTTATGTACTTCAAAAACTCTACAATGTCGCCTAAAATTTGTTCTCTACCATCTCTCTTTGAATGAGATTACTCCAACATTTGTGTCGGCTGGAAGAGAGAGAGAGGGAGCATAGTTCTCCGTTGAGCTAGATATCAGCATATGTTGCGATGCATAAGATCTTGTACCTGAGGCCAAACAATGCACGATTTAAGGCCTCTTCTTATGGTTTTGTTATGCGGCTTTAAGACTTACACTAGATCACTATGCTAAGGCCACCCCCCATCATGCTTTCCAACTCTGCGATGTCTCCAAAGGCTAGTGCACAATTGTTCTCAACCCACCAACTACCTAGTGAAGAGGTAATGGCAATGTCTCCAAACCCAACAAACACTCTGCAATTGTCGTTGTAGCTGCAACTCTAACTGTAAATTCTTTTATAAGGTCATTCAAAAACATATATAGTGTAACTAGAGACTTTTGAGCAGGTAAGTACCCCATCATTTATTTGTGATCTTAATGAGGCTTACAAAGTGTACTAAGTAAATAAAATTTCAAATTTTCAATACAAAACAAAATTTGTGTAAAATAATTTGTTTCTTCATTCTTAAAAAATGTGGTATTGTATATATGTATAATGCCATGATACAAGAGACCATACCTGGAGGTTCATAATGGCCTAACAAATAATACAATTTCAATCTTTCTATGTTATTGCTCATGTGGAATCATTTTGGGTTGATTTCATAGGTGTCGTCTTCTCTACGTATATTAGGATTTATGTGCATGCCCACTATGTTGATGAATGCCCCCGTTGTATGTCTTGATTATATGTTATTTCACACATAGAATTGTTTTGGGTTGATTTCATAGGTGTCATCTTCTCTGCATATATTAGGATTTATGTGCATGCCCACTATGTTGATGAATGCCCTTGCTATACATCTTGCTTATCCTGTCCCACTGTGTAACAAACCCTCATGGACTCCTCCAAAACAATAGTCATCTGCACACATAATTAATCCTCTCTACACTTAATAAATACTACATACGTTCAAGCGCTTGTTATATGGGACTAAGACAGTTGATGCATATGGAATACTCTATCTACACCTTCTATCACTGCATCAAAACTTCCCTCTTCTAACAAATCTGCTCTCATGATGTTCAGTCTCTCCTTCGCACCTGGTAGATCGCACTGATTACTAAACTTCTCCACATTATTTGGCCATACTCACATATTCCAAATGCTCACATAAATCACCACATAAACCAGAAGAAATAATGGTTGGTGGTTAACAACAATCTTGTTATAATTCCATAGGCATATGAATGTAACTTATAAATAGAATAATTGGATTACGAACAATAGTGCAAACTCTGTAGCCTTTCTGAAGATTATGAATGAGATAAGTAGCTATGAATCATGTGCCTCCTACTACACATGCCTCACTCATTTTTTCAGGGAGGTTGAAGGAAAGCTTGGGAAATGCAGATATCACAACGAAGATATGTGACTTTGAACAATATGATTGTAACATACCACAATCCTTTGAAGCAGAAGTTGCTTAAATTGAAGGTTGTTTAAATCCGGTGCAATGTCTCTTGTTCCCTTATATCTTTAATATCTTAAATGGCCAGATATTTAAAGCCGCCAACCACTTGGCCAGGGAAAACATCCAGCTGTTATACATTGTCAAAACCTGCGTTTTCCAAGAATGTTTTAAACATTGGCCATTGGTAACATCCAACTATTATACATCACCAAAACCCGCATCTTCCAAAAAAGTTTCAAACTTTGGCCAGTGGTAGGGGCCTAGTGGGGTTGGCATGATAATTCAATTAGGAAAGTGCATATGCATGTCTGTCAGTGTGTAGGAGCTCAAGGTTTAAATTGTATAAAGGTACAGGAAGTGAGGACGTTGCCATCAACATTTGTCTGGGCTCATGGGCCTCGTATTGTAGGCGGTCTATAATGGAAGTGGCCATGTATTGGGGTGAGTTTTCTCTATAGTGGGAAGTTCGAATCCCAAAGCCTATCCAGGTTCATGGGCCTCATGACGTAGGGGGTGTACGTGGGCAGCTTGAATCCCTATGTTTATATCTGATGATCATGTGAAAATAATATTTATAGTGATACAAAATATTCTCAACAAACATTTTTTTTTTGTTTGCTAGTTTGTCCATGACCTGCGGGACTAGCCTGTGGCTTGAGAAACCGTGACTTGGGGGCATTTAAGCCGTCAAAATCACCCGGGGATCGCACCTGGCCTAAGCCATACCAACCCTTAACATGACTGGATTTTTTGTCCTCGTAGGTTTTGAACCGATGACTTTAACATCACGGAGTGCCTTAACAACACACTCTGTCACCGACTGTCCTACACCTCAAGGACTTTAAAATTTGAAGTACATGGGGGTGGGCTATGATCCACTTATGTGTGCACGAGTCACGATGCCATTTTAATATAGTATCTATGGGTGCAACCACACATTCGAATACTATGTCAAGGTGGCCCCATGGCTTCAGGTTAGGCCCTCACAGGAATTGAACCTTGCCCAATGGTGAAAAACTCCTCACTTTCCACCATTGGATCCAACCCCTTCCGGCATTCTCAACAAAAAATTTATAAACTTATTTTCCACTTATTTCTACTCGAAGAAAGGTCCCTTTGTATCACAATATATCTGTAACACCTCAGGATTGGACCTGAGCGCTCACGTTCCTTCCACACAACGATATGGACAAATCGGGCGAGTTGGAGGGCACTCGGTCACTTTATAGATGAAGTGGGAGTATTTGGGAGCATTGTCTTGCCAAAGATGACTTTGCACGCACATGAATTGCAAAAGGAGTTATGTGTAGAGACTTGTTGAGGGATGCGAGCAAGTGGGCGCCCCATGGTGATCATGGGCACCCTCACCAAAGAAACTGAAGGAAAACAAAGTTGGGCTCCCCATGGTGGACATGGGCACCCTCACCGAAGTCAGATGGTTGGATGGATGAGGGTGTTGGCAGCAAAAGTTCCCAGTCAGTCAGATGTGCGAAATAGTAACTTGGATGCCTTGGGAAAGCCAACTAAACAAAGTTGGTGACCCTCCACTCCTTGAGCGTGCGCCAAGGGAAGTTACCCAACAAACGAAGAGTGTTACGAATGCTAGAAAGAAACAGACCAAAATGCAACGGATTATTGAATTGGGTGCTCGAGATGCGGAAACGAAGAATTCAGCTAGTGTGGGTGGAGCGTGTGCCCATGGAAGATGTCAGTTTTGCAAAAGTGAGAAGTTGACTCGAGTTAGAGGGTCACGTTCAGTGGATACACACACCCAGAACGAAAGTCATCTTCGCAAATGTGGACATGGCATTGCAGGGAAAAGGGAGGGCATGCCCTTTGGGCTTCCTATATAAACCAAGCAAGGAAATCCATTTGAAGACAAGTAGGAAGGAAAGAAGTCATTTGGTCAGGGTGCATTAGCTAGATCGAAGGATTTCATAGAGAAGGCACAAAGAGAAAGAGCGATTTGAGGTTCGACTAGTTGTACAGATCGCAGGTTGGTTGGTTTGAGGCAAGACAAAAGCTATTAAAATATGAAGCAAGGTGATGAGAGTTTTGCATAAGTCTTCTAGTTGCAGTTGCGGAGGAAGTGTGCGCACTGGTTATCTCGACAAGGAAGAGTTGGAGTTTTCACAACATGTTATTTGTAACTTAACGAAAGCTCCCCATTGCAGACTTTCTTTGTGTGGCACGAGTTGAGCTCGGAACACTTCTGTTTTATATCAGATTTCGAGTGTTACGTCGGTTAGGCCACCCACAAGAAAAGTTTCGTTTTCTACTTGTATGAATGCTTCTTTTATTGTTGTTGAATATAACTAAGTATAAGACTTGCACACATAACTTAAGTAAGGAAACGGGACTAAGTGTTAGGCATAGCTCGGGTCAAGTACTTCGATTTGGCTGTGTCATTGAACGAAAGGCTCTGGTGTCTCACGGAGCTGAGGATGTTGAAATTCCGCAACTCAATTGAGATCCCCATCCTTGTGACAGATGGTATCAGAGAAGACTCGATGCATCCTTGCTATTGCGGTCAGAACAATTGAGAAGGAGGGGGCACACTTGCTGACATAATAGGTGGTTGCGAAAGCAGTTATGCGATGACGGAAGGGTGCACGAACACAAAGTTGCAGCAATAACCACAAAATGCATGTAGTTGCGAAAAGAGTAATGAACGCATGATGGGAACGGTGAATGATGACGAAATAAAGTTGAACTTTGACAAGGAAATGCAAAGGTTGATGAAAGCAACCAACAAAAGTTTAGAGAGGATGAGAACCTTCACAACAAGATGGGATGCGTGGTATGAAGGACATAAACCTCTCTTCGTGAACAAAGGTTTCCAGGTCTTGGTGACAAGCTTGCCTGAGGAAAGGGAAGCCACAACCACAGACATTGATGTCGCAGAACAACAGAGTTTGTTTGAAGGCATCAATTCCATCACTTGCAAATAAGGTTCAGGTCACCATTTTGCAGGATATTTCCTAGAAGTGCAACAAGCTAGCGAACAAAAAGAACCATGTCACAAAGAATCAAATGAAGGAATTGGAAGGTTGAACTCAACAAGGGTGGAGTCACTCGCGAAGGGGGATGCCAATGATAGAGGCAAATTCAAGGCAAAGAAGCAGGCCAAATTACTTGACCGCAGAGGTAAGCCAATCTGTTGTTTCTTATGCAACCTTAACCATTTTGCATGAAATTGTCCTTTGAAGGAAACGTTGGAACGGATGGTCGAAAACCAAGAGTAGCTTGTGATGTAGAAGCTCGATGTCTTGGGTGAAGTAAGCCAACCAGTGATGAAATCGACAAAGGCAATGATGGAAGAGGTTGAGGAATTGATGAAGCAACTAGATGATTTCAAGACGCAGAACCATGGACAACGATCGCAAGATAAGAATGGAAAACTTTGTTTTGTGGATGCGACAATGAGTGGGGTGAAGATGGCAGCGCTGGTTGACATCGGATCAACTCACAACTTTAATAGTGAACAGACTGTGACATCACTCCATCGCAAGGCTGAGGGAAGTATGGCTACGTTCAATGTAGTCAACTCAGAGATGAAGCGAGTAGTAGGAGTAGTTCGTTCAACACCATTGAAAGTTGGAAGTTGGTTTGGCAGTTTGGATGTGATGATGGCTCTATTGAACAATCATGCGATGATCTTGGGGCAGGAATTTCTCAAGTATGTCAAGGAAATTCCTGTGCTACATGAGGGTTACTTGGTGTTGTTGGACAAAGAAAAAATGCCAAGTGTGCCCATGACAACGAAGAGAAAGCTTGGATGGAAGCTTAGAAGTTTTACGATCATGTTGGTTGAGGGAATTTATGGAAGTGCGGACAGACCCCATGACATGAAGCAACAACAAGGAGTGACTCCAGTCAAATGTTCTTTGGGTGTCATGAAATAGAGGGAATGAATTATACAGAGGTTGACAAGATTGGAGATTCCGTCAAAATCTATTGTGTAGAAGATAGATCAGTTGCGAAACCTACATGACTGAGAGAAAGTTAGGGAGGATGAGCTAAAGTCATCCATCACAACACTTGCAAAAGTCACTACACAAGAAACACAACCCGAATCACTTTGTTTCCAACATGTTTGCGATGAGATTGAGGAGGCTTGGTTAGACAAGTCACTTGCACCACAAACTCTAAGTGTTGAGATGAAGGAATGCATGGAGGCACTCACTCAACCAAACTTGGAGGATGAGGAAGAAGTGGGCATGGAAGACTGAGATCCTACAACGATCGTGAACTATTGTAGACGTGCGATGGCGATCTATGATTTCAAGCTTAGTGCAAAACGACTTGAGAAGTTGGGCTACTCACCAAAGGAATTCAGATTTCTCCCGAGGTACTTGTGGACATAACATAGATCAAACACATCGTTTTCCCGGAGCCTTGGTGGTGACTTATGGGAATACTTAGTTTGTTGAGCTTGGAGGATGGGTGCACTGCCAGGGAGTAGGCAGTGCAACCTTGGTGCCTTGGTGAAGAGGTGGTGTAGAAAAACTTGAAGTGAAGACAAAGATTAGTTTGATTGTGAAAAGACAAAAGTCAGTACATGAAGGTGTAGACAGTAGTTGTGAAACCAAGTAGAAGACTTGGTGAAATGTTGGAAAGGGTGAGGAAATTTTCTTGGAGCTTGAGGATTGGACCGAGAGACACAAGTTGTGGACATAAACAATTTGAGAACATGGAGAAGTGCATACTTGCATATTAGGCACAACGACCAGACTGATCACCCGACTAGTCTAGGATGTGGGAGCTATAGCTATGTGAAAAAACATGGACTTGGGTTGGATTCTGGATACAACGAAGGTCGTGAGAAGTTCAAGGCTTAGGCAAACTTGGTAGTCATCACAACATACAACAATGACATGTAAAATTGAGGCCAAAGGTGATGTTTTGCCCAGATTAATGCGAAACATGGTGTGCGGATGCAAATGACAGTTTGAGGTATAAATGAGTGTCTTTGGCGATTGCAATAGATGAAGTATGTTTGGATTGTTGAGGAAGACAAACACTTTGATTGGGGGAGCATGTAACACCTCAGGACTGGACCTGAGCGCATGCGCACCTTCCATGTGACGAGATGGACAAACCGGGTGAGCTAGAGGGCGCTTGATCACTTTATAGATGAAGTGGGAGTCTTTGGGCACACTGTCGTGCCAAAGATGACTTTGCAAACCCACGAATTGTGAAAGGAGTTGTGTAAGGAGACTTTTTGAAGGATGAGAGCAAGTGGGTGCCCCATCATGATCATGAGCACCCTCACCAAAGAAATCGAAGGAAAACAAAGTTGGGCGCCCCATGGTGGACATGGGCACCCTCACCGAATACATAAGGTTGGATGGACAGACGCATTGGCAGCAAGAGTGCCCAGTCGACCAAATGTGCGAAAGAGTAACTTGGACGCCTTGGGCAAGCAAACGAAACAAAGTTGGCAATGCTCCACTCCTTGAGAGCACGCCAAGGGAAGTTACCCAACAAACGAAGAGTGTTGCAGACGCCAACAAGAAATGAACTGAGATGGATAGAGTATTGACTTTGGCACCCGAGATGCATAAATGAAGAAGTCGACCAGTGTGGGTGGACTGCATCGAAGGGGTGCGCGCCCATGGAAGACGTTGGTTTCATGAAAGTGAGAAGTTGACCCGAGTTAGAGGGGCGCGTTCAGTGGATACACACAACCACAACGAAAGTTGGCTTCACAAATGTGGACATGGCATTGCGAATAAAAGGGAGGGTGCGCCCGTTGGATGTCCTATATAAACCGAGCAAGGCAAGCAATTCAAAGACAAGCATGAAGGCAAGAAGCCATTCGATCGGGGTGTGTAAGCTAGATCGAAGGATTTCACAGAGAAGGCATGAAGAGCAAGAGTGATCTGAGGTTCGACTAGTTGTGCGGATCACAGGTTGGTTGTTCTAAGGCAAGACATAAGATATTCAACTATGAAGCAAGGTGATGAGAGTTTTGCACAAGTCTTCTAGCTACAGTCATGGAGGAAGGACACACATTGGTTAACTCAACGAGGAAGATTTGGAGTTTTCGAAACAAGTTATTGTAACTTAATAAAAGCTCTCCATTGTGGACTTTCTTTGTGTGGCATGATTTGAGTTCGTCACACTTCTGTTTTATATCATATTTCGACTGTTAGGCCGGCTAGGTTGCCCACAAGCAAAGTTTTGTTTTGTACTTGTATGAATGCGTCTTTTACTATTGTTCAATATAACTAAGTATAAAACTTGCACACATAACATAAGTAAGGAAACGAGACTAAGTGTTAGGCATAGTGATCCAGGTGGATATCGATGGCCACCCACCTTTTCCAGCTGGCTCAAAACAACTTTCTAGCAATTTTGATAATTTACTATTTTTAGCAGTTTTTTGGGTCTTGAACTTCCGGAGCCGTTTTGAGGCCCTATACGATGTTTTTTGGGGTATGTTGCGTTCATAAAATTTTCATTGTGAAATTTTGTGCAACTGTTGTAGTCCTCAAATAGATCTTTCCAATGGGCTATCATACGCCTAAAACGGATATCGTGTGAAAAAGTTACGACCCCAGGAAGTTGATGTACTAACTTACCCAAATGAACTCCACATGACTTTTGACGCTTCATCTCCTAAAGTTAGGTTTTTGGATGTTTAGGGTTTTTGAAACTCCTGTTTATTGTAAAAAGGCCTTGAAAGCCTCATTGTAAGGATCTTCTTGCGAATGAGAGCAGCCGTCACATCTCTTCTCAGAGATAAGCCGCCACCATTCCAGTAAGGTTGTTTTCTACTACATTTTACAGTTTCAGCTTATTTCCTTATTGAATAGAAAACCAGTTTTATTGTATCTCTGTTATGCTATGTTAAGCATCTGGTAATAATCTATACTCATTTCGTTCTACTCATAAAATCCGGATCAGTGGTATCAGAGCGTTCTGCTCCTTGTCGTCTTAATGCATGTCCCCAACGAGGTCGGAATACAAAGAGTTGCGTCTCGAGCTTGTTTTTCTTGAGGACAAAATCTCTCGCACACCCAAGAGACCTATCATGGAAGGAGAAAAGAAAGATGACAGGACAGGAGATCCTTTCAAACTGTTGATTGAGGAAGCCCTCACGCAACAGAGGAACGAGATGATGGATAATTTCGCGCAAATCCTTTGGCGACTACCAACAGGCGACACATCTTCTTCGAGCGGAGGCACCGCCCCCTTCAAGATACAAATAAACTTCAATATTCCTATATTTGAAGGTCAGATAGATGCAGATGTTGTAGACAAGTGGTTGAATCTACTAGAAGGGTATTTTTCTATCCATAACTTTTCGAATAGAGAAAAGATTACTTTTGCACTCTTCAAAGTCGTTCCCCATGTCAAAGATTGGTGGGAAACTTTCTATGAACAAAAGGAAATAGAGGAATCCTCATTATTTACAATCATGACCACCTGGCAATGCTTCGGGAATGTTATTAAGGAACAATACTACCCTGTCAGAAGTTATGATGACTTATATACCAAATGGACCACACTACGGCAAGAAAGAGACCAAGCAGTGCTAGATTTCACAAATATCTTCCATACCTTACGCACCAAGCTGGGTATCAAAGATTTAGAGTGACACCTAGTGCTCAAGTATCGCGGTGCTCTTCATAGATACATACAGACCGAAATGGAATTTCTGGACATCTCATCCTTGGGCACGACCTACCGATATGCCATTAAGATCAAGTAGAAGCTCAAACAAAAGACGTGACAATTTGGGCCGGGGAACCCCTCACAAAAAAAGCCAGGAAAGGTCAGCCCCAACCCACAGAACAAAGGACAGAGAAAAGATGGACAGTATCAGGACAACCAGTCCAAGCCACAAGCAAAGAAGGACACTGGAAAAACAAAGAAAGATACCGGGAAGTGGTGTGACTTCTATAAGAGCCCTTGGCATAACACTGCTGACTATCGCTCAAAGCAGTCACTGTTGGCCGAAGTGAAAGCCTCTTAATCAGATGCGGGTTCTGACTCTAATTCAAAACCAGAAAAGGGAAGACAGATCATTGACGTGGAACCCAGTGCCACCGTTGCTACCACCAAGCTAGAACATGGTGAACCGGACGAGCCAGAAGAAGGACAATGCCTCTACCATTCACAGATGTGGGTAAAAGGCACCCCGTTGCACTTCATCATTGATAGTGGTAGCTAGAAGAACCTCATCTCGGCAGAGGTCGTCAAGCGGCTGGCCCTGCCGACAACGGCGCACCCACAACCCTAAACCATTGGATGGCTCCACCAAGGAAGCGATCTCCGCGTCAGCCAACAGTGTGGACTGTCGTACGACATCAAGCCCTTCTAAGACAAGGTATTGTGTGATGTTGATCCTCAAGAAGTTTGTGATGTTATTTTGGGCCAACCTTATTTATGGAAACGTCATGTTGTGTATGAGTCTAGACCTCATAGTGTTATTATTACTTTGAACAGGAAATTGTACAGGATACCCGAGGTTGTCCCACCTAGTGCTATTTCCTTGATCTCTGCTAAGAAATGTAGGAAGGTCATCTCTTAGATGGGGAAGCTTGTATTCTTCATGATTCACTCTCAGAATGAGAGAAAGATCACAGCCACATCCAGGGTCTCTGCGGTCAACCTCTCCACACAGCAGAAGCAAGTAGATAAGGTCGTGGAAGAATACTCAGATATCTTCTCCTCACCTACCGGGGTACCTCTACACTGCCAGGTGTTGGGCTCTAAAGATGTCCTAAAAACAACCTCTATGCATCAACCAAAGGTAGGCACTGGCACAAGCGTTTTACTTGTCACCTACGTAGTTTCTTACCTTCCGTTTTCAATACCCAACCTCCAGAGATGCAATACCTGCAAAGGAACAACAATCGTAAAGGGAACGCATGTTGTTCTATTCAAAGGAACAACACAACCTGCAAAAGGAACAACAATCGTCCCATTCAAATGAACAGCGAAAGGAACAACAATCATCCCGTTCAAATGAACAGCAAAAGGAACAACAATCGTAACAAGGGAACGACAGTCATTGTATTGGGCCGAACTAATGTTGAATTAATTGCATTGTAGTATTTGCCCAACTTATCTAATTTGTCAACTCGGGGGTCATAAACTGACGAAGCACATGCAAAGTATATGCAAGATTGAAGCGAGACTAATCTAATCTAATGTTTAAGCTACAACTGAAATTGAATCATTAATCTAACACACGACTGAAATAGAATCATTAATCTAGTTGTGTAAATGAAATTACTCTAAGAATGAGAAATTGCGTAAAGGAAATTAATCTAGAAATGGAGAACTACATGAAGGAAAAGCAGATACAACAAGTGAAGAGTTAAATGGCACAACAACACATGAGAGCTCTCACCAATGAAACAATCTTACATTCAATAATCAAATCAATCTTCATAAAAGAATAATGAAAGCATGAAAACCAAAACCATGAATCAAAGCTAAGAATCCCTTTCTCTTTCGAATCCTAATGACTAC
>ML779840.1:0-20253 GCA_009831015.1 Picea engelmannii | reverse complement strand
TTTCCATTATTACAAAATATAATCCCTTTAAATCCTCACACATATCTCTCATATATCTTAGATAAGATATTCCAACCAAATCTCCATGATCTTCTCCTTGGAATGGGCTTGAATTATCTCCTCAAATATTGAAATGGTGGAGGGAGTATTCGAGAAGTCCTTTGAATTAATCCTTCACATATTCCTACACATTACAAAGCTCACACATATTTGAGATATATATGAAAACATGTTGATTTTCTAACATTTAATCACAAATTCCTTTTAAATACTAAAATGAATAAAATGGAGAACAATAAGGTGAAACCCAAGTATATTTATGGAAATAATATCGTGAAAGGTTAATGGGGCGATGAAATGTGAAGAATGATGAAGGGAAAGGTGGATGAGAATAGGACATTTCTGAGCCCCAACACCAGGTCAAGCACCCCATCGATCTAACCCACGACGCACCTCTGCCCAATGGGCCAATCTATCGTCGCTCTATGTTAGAGAATGAGGAGATCAAGTGACATATCCAAGAATTTCTCCACAAGGGGCACATCTGTCCCAGCTCATCACCTTGCGGGACCCCAATTGTGCTGGTACAGAAGAAAGATGGAACCTGACGACTTTGCATTGATTACCGGGCTCTGGAAAAAATCACAGTCGGAAACCGATACTCGATTCCTCAAATCAAATACCTCCTTGATCAACTCATGGGGGTCAAATACTTTAGTAAGATTGATCTGAAGTCTGGCTACCACCAGGTCCCGATAGAACAGACAGATGTATGGAAGACTGCCTTCAAGTCAAAGGAAGGACTTTTTGAATGGTTGGTCATGCCCTTTGGTCTGACAAATGCTCCAGCTACCTTCATGAGGATGATGGATGATATCCTACAACCATTCACCAATAATTTTGTAGTGGTGTATCTGGATGACATTCTCATTTACAGCAAGACTTAGGCCGAACACTTGCAACATATTCAACGGGTTCTGCACACCCTGCGGTAGCACAAGCTATACGCTAACTTGGAAAAATGCTCCTTCGGCATGGACATGGTCGATTACCTCGGCTACATAATTGATGAACATGGCGTACATGTGGATCCAGCCAAGATCCAAGTCATTCATGACCGGCCAACCCCAACCACACTCACTGAGCTTCAGAGATTCTTGGGACTTGCCAATTTCTACCGCAGGTTTGTGTTGGGATTCTCCCATATTGCATGGGCCCTCAGTCAAATAACCAGAGGTGATGGTAAGGCAAAATTTGCGTGGGGTCGGCCCCAACAACAAGAGTTCGATGATTTGAAACAGCGCTTGTGCTCAGCCCCAGTAATTTCACTACCAGACTTGCAACAACCCTTTGAGATTGAGACTGGTGCTTCATACTATGCTGTGGATGTCGTTCTCATGCAGCACAACGACCCCGTGCCCTATCATAGTGAGACATTATCAAATGTTGTCCATAAGTACCCTACTTACGATAAATAAATGTAATCCATTGTGCAAGCCTGCCGCCAGTGGAGACATTACATTCTTGGGAGGGAGAAAATCATCCACACTGATCATAAGCCACTGCATTTCATGCAGACACAAGGAAAATTGCAGAATAACCGCCATCAAAAGTGGTCCACATACTTGCAGCAATTCCACCTCAACACCAAGTATAAAACAGGAAGCACCAACCGCGTCGTTGATTGCCTCAGCAGACCACCAGACGCAACACTCACCACAGTGCTAGACTCTTGCGTCCATGAGACCTCTGGATGGCCCCAAATCTATGAGACAGACCCAAACTTCTCCACCACCTACCAATTGTTGGGTGCAAAGGCAGTTGTCGATAATTTCCATCTTCGGGATGGGTTGTTGTGTCGTCTAGGCCATATATGTGTTCCATCAAGCGAGTGAGTGAAGCTGATCTAGGAAGCCCACTACAGTAGGGTGGCAGGACCCTTCAGCGTCGAAAAGACAGTGGCGATGCTACAAAAACATTTCTACTGGCTGAAACTTCGACAGGAGGTCAGCAAGTATATCAGGTCTTGCACTGCCTGCGCTATTGCCAAACCAACCATAAAGAAACAGGGCCTGTACACCCCTCTTCATGCTCCTGACAGGCCATGGGAATCCATCTCAATGGACTACATGTCGAGCCTCCCGTCCACCAAGCGGGGAAATGACTGCGTTTTGTGGTTGTTGATTGCTTTTCTAAGATGGTGATTCTGGTTGCTTACAAGAAGAGCATCACAATAGAAGCCACTGCCAAGCTCTTCTTCGAACGAGTCTGGGTACATTTTGGAATCCCACGAACCATTGCCTCAGATCGTGATAGTCAATTTCTCAGCACATTCTGGTCGAGCCTCTGGTCATTGCTGGACACCAAGATCACCAAATACACGGCCTTCCACCCCCGGACCGATGGCCAAACCGAGGTCGTAAATTGAATGATCATGCATATCCTGTGCATGTATAATTCCAAGCACCCTCTCACATGGGATGAGAGTCTTCCCTATGTCCAGCATAGCTACAACCGACCACAGCCCCTTTCAGGTGGGGTTGGGATTCCAACCCTTAGGTCCCATAGATGTTGCACTTTCCCTTGTGGTCACCTCGACCGATTCCTCTCCTACTCCAACTGAGGTTGACAAAGCCACCCGGTTCATTTAGAGGATCCATCACATACGCCAACAAGTTTAGGATATCCTACAGAAGTCCAATGACAAGTACAAGCAGCGCCATGATCAACATCGGGTGCCACATAAGTTTTAGGTGGGCGACAAAGTTTGGTTGCACTTGCAGAAAGAACACCTTACAGGACCCCATCGGAAGTTTTCCCACTCTGTTATGGGTCATACACCGTCACCAAGGTTGTGGGGGATAATGCTTCTGAGCTCAACATTCCTCCTTTCCTTGGCCTACACCCAGTGTTCAACATGGACCTCCTTCGACCTTATTTCCCACCATTATTGGACACCTCAGACGTAGCAGAACAACTGACACCAACAAAGCTCAAACTTGAATCCATACAACAGGCATCCAATGATCAGATTGTGGACACATAGATCAAGGGCACTCGACAACAAAGGATCCAACTTTACCGAGTCATCAAAGCAGGGCAGCTCTTGCACCAACGCAAGTGGCTCACCCAGGGCCAAATTCAGCAGAAATTTCCTCATCTAATGGGGGAACTCAATGCAATGGAGACCATTACTTCCTAAGGAGGGAGGATTGATCCAGGTGGATATTGGCCACCCACCTTTTCCAGCTGGATCAAAACAACTTTCTAGCAATTTTGATAATTTACTATTTTTAGCAGTTTTTTGGGTCCTGAACTTTCGGAGCCGTTTTGAGGCCCTAAACGATGTTTTTTGGGGTATGTTGCGTTTGCAAAATTTTCATTGTAAAATTTTGTGCAACTATTGTAGTCCTCGGGTAGATCTTTCTAATGGGCTATCATACGCCTAAGACAGAGATTGTATGTAAAAGTTACGACCCTGGGAAGTTGATGTACTGACCTACCCAAACGGGGCCCACATGACTTTGGCGCTTCATCTCCTAGGGTTAGGTTTTTGGATGTTTAGGGTTTTTGAAACTCCTGTTTATTGTAAAAAAGGACTTGAGAGCCTCATTGTAAGGATCTTCTTGTGAATGAAAGCAACCGTCACATCTCTTCTCTGAGATAAGTCGCCACCATTCCAGCAAGCTTGTTTTCCGCTGCATTTTACAGTTTCAGCATAATTCCTTATTGAATAGAAAACCAATTTTACTGTATCTATGTTATGTTGTGTTAAGCATCTCATAATGATCTATACTCATTTCATTATGCTCATAAAATCTGGATCAATGGTATCAGAGCGGTCTTCTCCTTGTCATCTTAATGCATGTCCCCAACAAGGTCGGAGTACAAAGAGTGGGGTCTGGAGCTTGTTTCTCTCGAGGACAAAAGCTCTGGAACACCCAATCGACCTCTCATGGAAGGAGAAAATAAAGATGACAGGACAGGAGATCCTTTCAAACTGTTGATTGAGGAAGCCCTCACGCAACAGAGAAACGAGATGATGGATAATTTCACGCAAATCCTTCGGCCACACATCTTCTTCGAGCGGAGGCACCGCCCCCTTCAAGGTACAAATAAACTTCGATATTCCTATATTTTAAGTTCAGATAGACGCAGATGTTGTAGACAAGTGGTTGAATCTACTAGAAGTGTACTTTTCTGTCCATAACTTTTCGAATAGAAAAAATATTACTTTTGCGCTCCTCAAAGTCATTCCCCATGTCAAAGATTGGTGGGAAACTTTCTGTGAATAAAAGGAAACAGAGGAACCCTCATTATTTACAGTCATGACCACCTGGGAATCCTTCAAGGATGTTATTAAGGAACAATACTACCCTGTCGGAATTTATGGCGACTTATATACCAAATGGACCACACTGCGGCAAGAAAGAGACCAAGCAGTGCCAGATTTCACAAATATCTTCCATACCTTGCGCACCAAGCTTGGTATCAAAGATTCAGAGCGACATCTGGTGCTCAAGTATCATGGTGCTCTCCATAGATACATCCAGATCGAAATGGAATTTTTGGACATCTCATCCTTGGGCACAACCTACTGATATGTCGTCAAAATCGAGCAGAGGCTCAAACAAAAGAAGCGACAATTTGGGTTGGGGAACCCCTCACAACAAAAGCCAGGAAAGGGTGGCCCCAACCCACTGAACAAAGGACAGAGAAAAGATGGACAGTATCAGGACAACCAGTCCAAGATGCAAGCAAAGAAGGACACCGGAAAGACAAAGCTAGATACCGGGAAGTGGTGCGACTTCCATAAGAGCCCTTGGTATAACACTGTTGAGTGCCGCTCAAAGCAGTGGCTGGTGGCCGAAGTGAAAGCCTCTGAATCATATGCGGGTTCTGACTCTGAGTTAGAACCGGAAAGGGGAAGATGAATCATTAACGCAAAACCCAGTGCCACCATTTCTACCACCAAGCTCCAGCATGGTGAACCAGACGAGCCAGAAGAAGGAGAGTGCCTCTTCCATTCACAGATGTGGGTAAAAGGCACCCCGCTACACTTCATCATTGATAGTGGTAGCCAGAAGAACATCATCTCAGCAGAGGTCGTCAAGCAATTGGCCCTGCCGACAATGCCGCAACCACAACCCTACACCATTGGATGGCTCCACCAAGGAAGCGATCTCTGTGTCAGCCAACAGTGTCGACTATCATACGACATCAAGCCCTTCAAAGACGAGGTGTTGTGTGATGTTGCTCCTCTCGAAGTTTGTGATGTTCTTTTGGGCCAACCTTATTTATGGAAACATCATGTTGTATATGAGTCTAGACCTCGTAGTTTTATTATTACTTTGAACAGGAAATTGTACAAGATACCCGAGGTTGTCCCACCTAGTGTTATTTCCTTGATCTCTGCTAAGCAATGCAGGAAGGTCATCTCTTAGACAGGGAAGTTTGTCTTCTTCATGATTCGCTGTCAGAATGAGAGAAAGATCACAACCACATCCAGGGTCTCTGCGGCCGACCTCTCCACAAATAAGAAGCAAGTAGATAAGGTCATGGAAGAATACTCAGATATCTTCTCCTCACCTGCCGAGGTACCTCTGCACTACTAGGTTAAGCACCCCATCGATCTGACCCCCGATGCACCTCTTCCCAATGGGCCAGTCTATCGTCACTCTCTGTTAGAGAATGATAATATCAAGCGACAGATCCAAGAATTGCTCCACAAGGAGCACATCCGTCCCATCTCGTCACCTTGCGGGAGCGCAATCATGCTAGTACAGAAGAAAGATGGAACCTAGCAAATTTGCATTGATTACCGGGCACTGAATAAAATCATAGTCAGAAACCGATACTTGATTCCTCGAATCGACGACCTCCTTGATCAACTTATGGGGGCCAAATACTTCAGTAAGATTGATCTGAAGTCTGGCTACGACCAGGTCTCGATAGAACAGACAGATGTATGGAAGATCGCCTTCAAGTCAAAGGAAGGCCTTTTTGAATGGTTGGTCATGCCCTTTGGTCTGACAAATGCTCCAGCCACCTTCATGAGGATGATGGATGATATCTTGTGACCATTCACCAATACTTTTGTAGTGGTGTATCTAGATGACATTCTCATTTACTGCAAGACTTGGGCCGAACACTTGCAACATATTCAACAGGTTTTGCACACCCTGCAGCAGCACAAGCTATACGCCAACTGGGAAAAATGCTCCTTCGGCATGGACAAGGTCCATTACCTAGGCTACATCATTGATCAACATGGCGTACATGTGGATCCAGCCAAGATCCAAGTCATCTGTGACTAGCCAGACCAAACCACACTCACTGAGCTTCAGAGCTTCTTGGGCCTTGCCAATTTCTACCGCAGGTTTGTGTTGGGATTCTCCCATATTGCATGGGCCCTCAGTCAAATAATCAGGGGTGGTGGTAAGGCAAAATTTGCATGGGGTCAGCCCCAACAACAAGTATTCGATGATTTGAAGCAACGCTTGTGCTCAGCCCCAGTACTTTCACTACCAGACTTGCAACAACCCTTTGAGATTGAGACTGATGCTTCAGACTATGTTGTGGGTGCCATTCTCATGCAGCATAGCCACCCTGTGGCCTATCATAGTGAGACACTATCAGATGTTGTCCGTAAGTACCCTACTTATGATAAAGAAATGTACTCCATTGTGCAAGCCTGCCACTAGTGGAGACATTACATTCTTGGGAGGGAGACAGTCATCCACATTGATCATAAGCCACTGCAGTTCATGCAGACACAAGGAAAATTGCAGAATGACCGCCATCAAAAGTGGTCCACATACTTGCAGCAATTCTACCTCAACATCAAGTATAAAACAAGAAGCACCAATCGCATCGTTGATTGCCTCAACAGACCACCATTCGCGACACTCACCACAGTGCTAGACTCTTCCGGCCATGAGACCTCTAGATGGCCCCAACTCTATGAGATAGACCCGGACTTCACCACCACCTACCAAATGTTGGGTGCAAAGGCAGTTGTCGATAATTTCCATCTTCCGGATGGGTTTTTGTGTCGTGTGGGCAATATTTGTGTTCCATCAAGCGAGCGAGCGAAGCTGATCTGGGAAGCCCACTACAGTCGGGTGGCAGGACACTTCGGCGTCGAAAAGATAGTGGTGATGCTACAAAAACATTTCCACT
The DNA here is from genome assembly GCA_009831015.1 of Picea engelmannii. NCBI lineage: Eukaryota > Viridiplantae > Streptophyta > Pinopsida > Pinales > Pinaceae > Picea > Picea engelmannii. The sequence goes on along the minus strand of ML779840.1, from coordinate 13,071 downwards.
GGTCGAAACTTCGACAGGAGGTCAGCAAGTATATTAGGTCTTGCATTGTCTGCGCTATTGCCAAACCAACCATAAAGAAACAGGGCCTATACACCCCTCTTGTTGCTCTTGACAGGCCATGGGAATCCATCTCAATGGACTACATGTTGGGCCTCTTGTCCACCAAGCGGGGAAATGACTGTATTTTTGTGGTTGTTGATCGCTTTTCTAGGATGGCGATTCTGATTGCCTGCAAAAAGAGCATCACAGCAGAAGCCACTGCCAAGCTCTTCTTCGAACGAGTCTGGGTACATTTTGGAATCCCACAAACCATTGTCTCATATCGGTATAGTCGTTTTCTCAGCACATTCTGGTCGAGCCTCTGGTCACTACTGGACACCAAGCTCACCAAATCCACGGCCTTCCACCCCCAAACCACTGGCCAAAACAAGGTCGTAAATTGAATGATCGTGCATATCCTGCGCATGTATAATTCCAAGCACCCTCACACTTGGGATGGGAGTCTTCCCTATGTCCAGCATAGCTACAATCGAGCCCTACATAGCTCAACCGGCCACAACCCCTTTCAGGTGAGGTAGGGATTCCAACCATTGGGTCCCATAGATGTTGCACTTCCCCTTGCGGTCACCTCGACCGACTCCTCTCTTTCTTCAATTGAGGCTGACAAAGCCACCTGGTTCATTGAGATGATCCAGCACATCTGCCAACAGGTTTAGGATATTCTATAGAAGTCCAATGACAAGTACAAGCAGCGCCATGATCAACATCGGGTGCTGCATAAGTTTCAGGTGGGCGACAAAGTTTGGTTGCACTTGCAGAAAGAACACCTTACAGGACCCCATCGGAAGCTTCGCCCACTCCGTTATGGGATGTACACCGTCACCAAGGTTGTGGGGCATAATGCTTTTGAGCTCAACATTCCTCCTTTCCTTGGCCTGCACCCAGTGTTGAACATGGGCCTCCTTTACCCTTATTTCCCACCATTATTGGACACCTCGGATGTAGCAGAACAACTGACACCAACAGAGCTCAACCCTGACTACATACAACAGGCATCCAGTGATCAGATTGTGGACACACAGATCAAGGGCACTCGACAACAAAGGATCTAGCTTTATCGAGTTGTCAAAGCAGGGTAGCTCCTGCACCAAGGCAAGTGGCTCACCCGAAGCCAAATTCAGCAAAAATTTCCTCATCTGATGGGGGAACTCAACACAATGGAGACCATTGCTTCCTAAGGAGGGAGGATTGATCTAGGTGGATATCGGTGGCCACCCACCTTTTCTAGCTGGTTCAAAACAACTTTCTAGCAATTTTGATAATTTACTATTTTTAGCAGTTTTTTGGGTCCTGAACTTTCGGAGCCATTTTGAGGCCCTAAATGATGTTTTTTGGGGTATGTTGCATTCTCAAAATTTTCATCATGAAATTTTGTGCAATTTTTGTATTCCTCGGATAGATCTTTCCAATGGGCTATCATACGCCTAAAACGGAGATCGTATGCAAAAGTTACGACCCCGGGAAGTTGATGTACTGACTTACCCAAACGGGGCCCACATGACTTTTGGAGCTTCATCTCCTAGGGTTATGTTTTTTTATGTTTAGCATTTTTGAAACTCTTGTTTATTGTAAAAAGGACTTGAGAGCCTCATTGTAAGGATCTTCTTGTGAATGAGAGCAACCGTTACATCTCTTCTCACGGATAAGCCGCCACCATTCCAGCAAGCTTGTTTTGCGCTGCATTTTATAGTTTTAGCTTATTTCCTTATTGAATAGAAAACCAATTTTATTGTATCTCTGTTATGCTGTGTTAAGCATCTGGTAATAATCTATACTCATTTTTTTCTACTCATAAAATCTGGATCAGTGGTATCAGAGCGGTCTCCTCCTTGTCGTCTTAATGCATGTCCCCAACGAGGTCGGAGTACAAAGAGTTGGGTCTCGCAAGCGACCTCTCATGGAAGGAGAAAAGAAAGATGATGGGACATGAGATCCTTTCAAACTGTTGATTGAGGAAGCCCTCATGCAACAGAGGAACGAGATGATGGATAATTTCGCGCAAATCCTTCGGTGGCTACCAACAGGCGATGCATCTTCTTCGAACGGAGGCACCGCCCCCTTCAAGGTACAAATAAACTTCGATATTCCTATATTTGAAGGTTAGATAGACGCAGATGTTGTAGACAAGTGGTTGAATCTACTAGAAGGGTATTTTTCTGTCCATAACTTTTTGAATTGAGAAAAGATTACTTTTGTGCTCCTCAAAGTCATTCCCCATGTCAAAGATTGGTGGGAAACTTTCGGTGAATAAAAGGAAACAGAGGAACCCCCGTTATTTGCAGTCACGACCACTTGGGAATCCTTCAGGGATGCTATTAAGTAACAATACTACCTTGTCAGAAGTTATGACGACTTATATACCAAATGGACCACACTGCGGCAAGAAAGAGACCAAGCAGTACCAAATTTCACAAATATCTTCCATACCTTGCACACCAAGATGGGTATCAAAGATTCAGAGTGACATCTGGTGCTCAAGTATCGCGGAGCTCCGCATAGATACATCCAGACCGAAATGGAATTTCTGGACATCTCATCCTTGGGTGCGGCCTACTGATATGCTGTCAAAATCGAGCAAAAGCTCAAAAAAAGACACGACAATTTGGGTCGGGGAATCCCTCACAACAAAAGCCAGGAAAGGGCGGCCCCAACCCACAGAACAAAGGACAGACAAAAGATGGACAGTATCAGTACAACCAGTCCAAGCCGCAAGTAAAGAAGGACACTAGAAAGACAAAGAAAGATATCGGGAAGTGGTGCGACTTCCATAAGAGCCCTTGGCATAACATTGCTGACTGCCGCTCAAAGCAGTCGTTGGTGGTCGAAGTCAAAGCCTCTGAATCAGATGCGGGTTCTGACTCTGAGTCAGAACTAGAAAGGGGAAGATGGATCATTGACGCGAAACACAGTGCCATCATTGCTACCACCAAGCTCCAGCATGGTAAACCAGACGAGCCAGAAGAAGGAGAGCGCCTCTTCCATTCACAGATGTGGGTAAAAGGCACCCCGTTACACTTCATCATTGATAGTGGTAGCCAAAAGAACCTCATCTCAGCAGAGGTCATTAAGCGGTTGGCCCTGTCGACAATTCCACAACCACAACCCTACACCATTGGATGGCTCCGCCAAGGAAGCGATCTCCACGTCAGCCAACAGTGTTGACTGTCGTACGGCATCAAGCCCTTCAAAGACGAGGTATTTTGTGATGTTGCTCCTCTTGAAGTTTGTGATGTTCTTTTGGGTCAACCTTATTTATGGAAACATCATGTTGTATATGAGTCTAGACCTTGTAGTGTTATTATTACTTTGAATAGGAAATTGTACAGGATACCCGAGGTTGTCCCACCTAGTGCTATTTCCTTGATCTCTGCTAAGCAATGCAGGAAATTCATCTCTTAGACGAGGAAGTTTGTCTTCTTCATGATTCGCTGCCAAAATGAGAGAAAGATCATAGCCACATCCAAGGTCTCTGCGGCTAGCAGAAGCAAGTAGATAAGGTCATGGAAGAATACTCAGATATCTTCTCCTCACCTACCGGTGTACCTCTGCACTGCCAGGTTAAGCACCCCATCGATCTGACCCCCAGTACACCTCTGCCCAATGGGCCAGTCTATCGCCGCTCTCTGTTAGAGAATGAGGAGATCAAGCGACAGATCCAAGAATTGCTCCACAAGGGGCACAACTGTCCCATCTCGTCACCTTGTGGGAGCCCAATCGTGTTGGTATAGAAGAAACATGGAACCTTGCGACTTTGCATTGATTACTGGGCACTGAATAAAATCACAGTCAGAAACCGGTACTCGATTCCCGAAATCGATGACCTCCTTGATCAACTCATGGGGGCCAAATACTTCAGTAAGATTGATCTGAAGTCTCGCTACCACTAGGTCCCGATAGAACATACAGGTGTATGGAAGACTGCCTTCAAGTCAAAGGAAGGCCTTTTTGAATGGTTGGTCATGCCCTTTGGTCTGACAAATGCTCCAACCACCTTCATGAGGATGATGGATGATATCCTGCGACCATTCACCAATACTTTTGTAGTGGTGTATCTAGATGACATTCTCATTTACAATAAGACTTGGGTCGAACACTTGCAGCATATTCAACAGGTTTTGCACACCCTACGGCAGCACAAGCTATACGCCAACTTGGAAAAATGCTCCTTCAACATGGACAGGGTCCATTAACTAGGCTACATAATTGATCAACATGGCGTACATGTGGATCCAGCCAAGATCCAAGTCATCCGTGACTAGCCAGCCCCAACCACACTCACTGAGCTTTGGAGCTTCTTGGGCCTTTCCAATTTCTACTGCAGGTTTGTGTTGGGATTCTCCCATATTGCATTGGCCCTCAGTCAAATAACCAGGGGTGGTGGTAAGGCGAAATTTGCGTAGGGTCGGCCCCAACAACAAGCGTTCGATGATTTGAAGCAACGCTTGTGCTCAGCCCCAGTACTTTTACTACCAGACTTGCAACAACCCTTTGAGATTGAGACTGATGCTTCAAACTATGTTGTGGGTGTCGTTCTCACGCAGCACGACCACCCCATGGTCTATCATAGTGAGACACTATCAGATGTTTTCCATAAGTACCCTAATTACGATAAAGAAATGTACTCCATTGTGCAAGCCTGCCGCCAGTGGAGACATTACATTCTTGGGAGGGAGACAGTCATCCACACTGATCATAAGCCACTGCAGTTCATGCAGACACAAGGAAAATTGCAGAATGACCGCCATCAAAAGTGGTCCACATACTTGCAACAATTCCACCTCAACATCAAGTATAAAACATGAAGCACCAACCGCGTCGTTGATTGCCTCAGCAGACCACCAGTCGCGACACTCACCATAGTGCTAGACTCTTGCGACCATGAGACCTCTGGATGTCCCCAACTCTATGAGATAGACCCAGACTTCGCCACCACCTACCAAATGTTGGGTGCAAAGGCAGTTGTCGATTATTTCCATCTTTAGGATGGGTTGTTGTGTTGTTTGGGCCATATCTGTGTTCCATCAAGCGAGCAACTGAAGCTTATCTGGGAAGCCCACTACAGTCGGGTGGCAAGACACTTCAGCGTCGAAAAGATAGTGGCGATGCCACAAAAACATTTCTACTGACCGAAACTTTGATAGGAGGTCAGCAAGTATATTAGGTCTTGCACTGCCTGCGCTATTGCCAAACCAACCATAAAGAAATAAGGCCTGTACACCCCTCTTCCTGCTCCTGACAGGCCATGGGAATCCATCTCAATGGACTACATGTCGGGCCTCCCGTCCACCAAGCGGGGAAATGACTGTGTTTTTGTGGTTGTTGATCGCTTTTCTAAGATGGCGATTCTGGTTACCTGCAAGAAGAGCATCACAGTAGAAGCCACTGCCAAGCTCTTCTTCGAACGAGTCAGGGTACATTTTGGAATCCCACAAACCATTTTCTCAGATCAGGACAGTCGATTTCTCAACACATTCTAGTCAAGCCTCTGGTCACTGCTGGACACCAAGCTCACCAAATCCATGGCCTTCCACCCCCAGACCGATGGCCAAACCGAGGTCGTAAATCGAATGATCGTGCATATCCCGCACATGTATAATTCCAAGCACCCTCGCACATGGGATGAGAGTCTTCCCTATGTCCAACATAGCTACAACTGAGCCCTGCATAGCTCAACCAACCACAGCCCCTTTTAGGTGGGGCTGGGATTCCAACCACTGGGTCCCATAGATGTTGCACTTCCCCTTGCGGTCACCTCGACCGACTCCTCTCCTGCTCCAACTAAGGCTGACAAAGCCACCCAGTTCATTGAGAGGATCCAACACATCCGCCAACAGGTTTAGGATATCCTACAGAAGTCCAATGACAAGTACAAGCAACACCATGATCAACATCGGGTGCCACATAAGTTTCAGGTGGGCGATAAAGTTTGGTTGCACTTGCAGAAAGAACGCCTTACAGGACCCCATCGAAAGCTTCACCCACTCCGTTATGGGTCGTACATTGTCACCAAGGCTGTGGGGGATAATTCTTTTGAGCTCAACATTCCTCCTTTCCTTGGCCTGCACCCAGTGTTCAACGTGGACCTTCTTCGGCCTTATTTCCCACCATTATTAGACACCTCAGATGTAGCAGAACAGTTGACACCAACAGAGCTCAACCCTGACTGCATACAACAGACATCCAATGATCAGATTGTGGACACACAGATCAAGGACAATCGACAACAAAGGATCCAACTTTGTCAAGTCGTCAAAGCAAGGTAGCTCCTGCACCAAGGCAAGTGGCTCACCTGGGGCCAAATTCAACAGAAATTTCCTCATCTGATGGGGGAACTCAATGCAATGGAGACCATTTCTTCCTAAGGAGGGAGAATTGATCCAGGTGGATATTGGTGGCCACCCACCTTTTCCAGCTGGCTCAAAACTACTTTCTAGCAATTTTGATAATTTACTATTTTTAGCAGTTTTTTGGGTCCTGAACTTCCGGAGTCGTTTTGAGGCCCTAAACGATGTTTTTTGGGGGATGTTGTGTTCATAGAAATTTCATCGTGAAATTTTGTGCTATTGTTGTAGTCCTCGGATAGATCTTTCCAATGGGCTATCATACGCCTAAAATGAAGATCGTATGCAAAAGTTACGACCCCAGGAAGTTGATGTATTGACTTACCCAAACGGGGCCCACATGACTTGTGGCACTTCATCTCCTAGGATTAGGTTTTTGGATGTTTAGGGTTTTTGAAACTCCTGTTTATTGTAAAAAGGACTTGAGAGCCTCATTGTAAGTATCTTCTTGCGAATGAGAGCAGTCGTCACATCTCTTCTCAGAGATAAGCCGCCACCATTCCAGCAAGCTTGTTTTCCGCTGCATTTTACAGTTTCAGCTTATTTCCTTATTGAATAGAAAACCTGTTTTATTGTATCTTTGTTATACTGTGTTAAGCATCTGGTAATAATTTATACTCATTTCGTTCTGCTAATAAAATCTGGATCACATAGCCCGGGTCAAGTACTTCGGTTTGGCCATGTCGTCGAATGAAAGACACCAGTGCCACACGAAGCTGAGAATGTTGAGCTTTCGCAACTCAATCGGGATCCCCAACCCAGTGACAATATCCTTGTTGTAATTTATAAACTACCTATGTAAATATGTAAATTTCCAAGATCAAATTTTTCGGTAATGACAAGAGAGAGCATCTATATATAATTTAAGAATCATGCTTATTGGTATTGTTCTTTATCCTCTTACATTAAATTTATATTAAATTTTATAACATGAATATTTATATTCAATATATTCCAAAGGTACATGTGTAAGAAAATTAGAATTTTTTGAGATGTAAAGCAAGACCAAGAAATTCTTGCTCAAAAAATTATCTTAATTGCTATTGCAAATTGAATGTAGATAATGTTAATATATATAATATGTGAAACCCTGGACACACCAAAGTTAAAATATGATAAAAATACATAATAAACATAACTACTTTGATGAGAAAACCTAGGACTGTATTTTCTAGGGTTTGTAGTTACATTACAAATGAGTAGTTAATATTATGAAACTAGAGAAGAATTTCATATAAACTTACCTACGAACATTAACTTCTCGCCAACTAGGAAGCGAAGTGGCGGCATCGATTCTATTTTTGAACTGTAATTTTTCTCAAGTGTTTATTGACGTACAATTTACACTTAGTTCAAACAAGTTCATTTATTTTCAAGTTAGGTTGTGTTTACTTTAAGTCTATATGGAATTGATTTATTAAATTCAAAACAAATTATTATGTAATGATATTATCATTATGAACCTTGAATTACTTATTTCCATTCCAAACATCTACCTAAACTCATTGTATTTATAATTAAGCATTATTGATTATTAATTATGGCGAAGGCATGCTTTAGTGTTAGGTTTTCTAAAGCCATCTTTGTCTGAAACCACGATCTCTTAAAACCGCCTTATTTCCACCGCCTCCTATTCCTTGACTTATTATATTTGATCAATATTGTCTCGGCTCTTTAATGCATTCGTACCTGGAAAACCCAGGGGAGCATGTGACTTCATATGAGACCATTTCTGATAACCTCCTTTATTGGATCTTACCCCGCGCTTCTGCAAATAGGGTTCTTTGTCGTTCTTTGGTCTGGATCTTCAGGTTTTCTTGCTCCATAGAACATGACCATGACTTCTGCAGCTTGGATGATTCTTGTACAATAACCGAGGCGGTAGCAGTCACGACGATTCATTGTAATATGAGCAGCCTGAAGATATATTCATCCTATGAGGATTCTGTGAAGTTTGCAGAGGGTTAGTAATGGAGCCAAAGCTGGGATTGTTGGAATTTTCTGCATTTTTTGAGGGAATTTAAAAAAGAATACCTCGAATATGTTATGCTTGCGCTATTGTGGTGGTAGGGAAGTGTAATACATCCTGCCCGGGGGTAACCCCGTGTTCTGATGCGGATACAGACCGTTGAAGTTTCCAGATTGACATCCACATTTTCTGCAGGACCTGTTTGTATATTAACATGGGACGCCATTGGAAAGTCGTCGGAGGAGATGTCTTCTGGCGTAGAAGATGCATGGGGAAGAATTGATGAAAGGGTTATAAGAGCTTCTTCTATAGCACCCATTGGAGAAGCAAGGATGGTGTTATTATTAGCATTAACAAGGCTGTAACGTGTATTGGGAATTTGCAAATATGAACAAGGAACTGACAGACAAAGGACTCCCGTACTCAAATCGGTCTGCAACTCCCCAAAACCATTCAACGATGAAATCAATTAGATAGAGAATATGAACATATAATATAGAGAGACTTCACACTCCCCAAAACCAAGTATTAGACTTGGTAAAATAGTGCTTAACCTCCAAAACCAAGTATTAGATTCGTTTCTTTCCAATTTGTTGCTGCTGGATTCTTGCGAGTTATGTAGGTACTCAGTTTATTTAAATTAACTGTGGATGATTGGGGTTTATAACAAGCTAAAAGTTCTTCAGATCTTTATAATCATTTCGTTTTTCTCATTATTGAATCTTGCTCGCTTCCAAAAATTACATTTGTAAACTCATTGGTCCTTCATATTTTAACCAAGACATTTCTGAAAGTAGGAAGCCATTGTGAAAGGCAAATATTATAATTGTGAGCACTCTACTATAAAGTATCTTTCTCAAGATGAAGAAGGGAATTTTGTCGTATCACCCTTGCTGGAGCTTTATGAGAATGCAACCATCTCAGGCAGGCTATGAAACAATAAGAACTGCATTTATTATTGTTGTTCTTGCGTAATAACAGCAACCTGGGTCCTAAAAGCATCACTGAAAGCTGAGATGTGTTGGAGAACTTTATTTATAATCCTAATTTGTGATCAAAATGGTGGAAGGAAACTACCCAAAACCTATTATTAGGAAAATCATGGAGGCTATAAATTTAGTGGTAAAATATTTCATTTGAACAAAATATTCTAGCGAGGACTTTAAAATGGTGGAAGGAAACTACCCAAAACTTATTATTAGGAAAATCATGGAGGCTATAAATTTAGTGGTAAAATGAGATTTTAACTAAGGACCTTTGCCTTGAAAAGTCAATGCCTCTACCAACAAGGCATGGGTTACCCTTCAGAGTAAGTTCAACTTCAGTGTTCAACACAACTACTCTTATGCCAGGATTGGGAATCTCTTTAGCTGGATAGTAAAATTTGTATCTTCACAATGTTAGTCCATGTCTCAGTTATTACGTATTATAAGAAAGGTTCTACGATTTTGTACCAATTGTTAAATCTTTTTTAAAAGCTCGTGATCTTCTTTTTCTTTTTGAGGGATAATCTCAAAAATTTGGAGCAAATATATGTGTATGGTCTGCTCAAATGGCAAGTTGTTTAAATAACCATCTGCACATGGCCACATGTTGGGGGTTATTAAGCGAACCCATCCTGCAGGCTGCCATTATAATTGGCTATCCTCTACTATCCACCAAGTCAATTTGTGTCATATACAACATAGTAGAGTGCCAAACTATAAATCAGTATTAAATTGATAGTAAAATTGAAGCTATTTCCTGGCACAAGCAAAACATTCATGCTTTTCATAAATATGCCTAATTTCATTCTAGCACACCATAAGAAATTTCTATGCTTTTCTGGGTGAAAACTTATATTTATTGCTGGCAGAGGCTTACATGTTATTTGTGCCCAACTTTAATTCTTTGAGCATTCAATCTTATGATGCTTTTATGAATACCTTGCAAATTTTTGCCCAATCTCTTGAAAATAAATCTACCCATCCCAGTACAAATCTAGGCAGAAAACATAAAAGTTAATTTTATATTAAAGAGATTTTTTTTAGGGATTTCATTTTCAGGTGAAAATGAAGTTGAGTTGGCAAATTTTTTAGAGATAATCTAAGTTTCATATAATCCAAGTTCTATGTACAAAAATAATTTAAGTTTCATATACAGGAAAATAATCTAAGTTTTATGTACAGGAAAACTTATTTTGTTCAGGGATTTTGCCTTATTTGCCTTATTTTCAATTGACTTGAATACTGAAAATCAATCAAAATTTCAACTTATTAAATAGTTGAATTAAAAAAACCTTTCAAAAATCAACCTACTCCACAAAACACAAATCCAAAACAAATATTATTTCCATTTGTAAGGTATATTGTTTCTGTTTGATATTATTTCTTTCAAACAGAGAAAGATATCCCCGGTTATGTTGTTTTATGAATTGAAGTGCTAAACAATATAGAAAAATCATAAATACTTATGTAATATGATATGAAAGTACATGTTTTTCATATTTTAATGCAACAATTCATTTTTATGAAAGTACATGTTTTTCTTATTTTAGTGCAACAATTCATTTTGGTTTCTTTGTGCCATGTTTACTCCAATGGATGCATTGTCCTCACTAATCTAATGTTGCATTTCACTGTAATATTATTTACTAGGAGATTTTACAATTTCGTAGCCTAATCTCATACTAATGAATTCACAAGTGAGTGCAATTTTACCTTGTATCATAATAATAATAACGAATCTTTATTCAATTTTTTTCATGTTATTTTAAATTTGTGGAATAAATTTATATAAGAATTATGGAAAAAAAATGAATCGCTAAAGCTAAATTCTATAGGAAATCAATTAAGTTTTGTGGATAGCACTTTGAGGCTTTGCAATTTTTGAAAGCATATATGGTCCAAATAAGCTTTGAAATTTTTGTAACCACATATATGGTCATTAATGAAATATGCTTGACAATGAATTTGAGAAAGTTGTGTGTTAGATGGAAGCTATTATCAGTTTTTAATGTCTATGAATTTGATCACATCACTTGGAATAATAAATTTATAGGTTGGTTTTACTTTACATTAAAAAAAAAAGGAAGTTGATTCAAAGATAGAAAAATATGCTTATTAAAAAGTTTTTTTTTCTTCCTAGTTTATCAAAATTTATCAATAATTATGAAAAGAGAATGAAGGATATAAGAAATTCAAATACTTAACTTAAAAAAGATGAATCTTCCATTTTTGTTGACTAAAAATTTAAATGACATTGTATTCTTTTTATATTATAAGTATTTAAAATTCATTAAACAATAAAAAAAATGAATTTTTCATTTTTTTTAACTAAAAAATTAAATGACAAAGTGTTCTTTTCATTTTACTCTAAAAAAGAGGAAGAAGGAAGAGGTTGATTCACTTATAGAAAAATATGATTATCTAAAAAGTATTTTTCTTCTTCATAGTTTATCAAAATTTATCAATAATTATGAAAAATGGATGAAGGATATAATAAATTCAAACACTTAAGTTAAAAAGGATGAATCTTTCATTTTTATTGACTACAAATTTAAATGGTTCTTTTTTATATTATAAGTATTTAAAATTCATTAAACAATAAAAAAAACTGAATCTTTCATTTTTGTTAACCAAAAAATTAAATGACAAAGTGTTTTTTTTTATATTATAAGTATTTAAAATTCATTAAACAATAACATTGTGATGTAAGAATTTAAATCTTTTTTAAGAATCTATTATTAGATTTGATTGGTTATGAATTTGATGACATCACTTGGAACAAATTTATAAGTGGGTCTTACTTCACACAAAAGAAGTTGATTCATGGATAGAGAAGCATGATTGATCTAAAAAGTCTTTTTTTTTCTTCATAGTTTATCAAAACTCAATTGTAACCATTTTTAATATGTATAATTATTAAAAGGGAATGCATAAAAGGGAGATGAATTTTTTTAATATCCAAGCCAATAAGATGAATCTTTAATTAGTTGGCTAAAAATACAGATGACTATGTGTTTTTTTATATTATAAGTATCTAAAATTTATCAAACAATAACATTGTGATGTAGTAATTTAAACCTTTTCAATGTTCGATTTTATATTGTGTTCTAACTACATTTTAAAATCTATGGGGGAAGGAAACATAAATGTGTCAGATACACTAAAATGAATTGTGCATGGTTCGAGAAAATTTGCAAGCAAGTACAAATCTACCTAATCAATGTTTGTAGATTCCATACCAAAATCTTACAGAATGAGAGAGCCACCCAAAATAGTGACATGTGTATTGAAGCTCAAACTTTGATGCATTTGATTTCCAAATATGCAAACCCTATACTTCATACAACAACATTTAATGGAGTGATCAAAGAAATAATTATATTTGACTTCTTTTATGAGTACACCTTATTCAAATGTGATAGGTCAATGTACACAATAAGAGATCGTTTGAAAATAATTATTTGGGTTTTTTTTATTTATTAAAAAAATTAAAAATATAATAGAATTAAAAAATAAATAATCCAATGGGATTTGTATAATATAAAAATTCAAATTCACTACATAGAGGAGATAAACATCGTTATAACATGGAAGACATAAATACGGTTACTTTGACATGGACTTTAATTAATAGGTTGCTTTCTTCCTATGATTTGCTATGTGATATATTCTCTTCTTTGTGTTGTTGTACTAAGAACTAGTATGGTTGTAATTG
>ML779839.1:746051-768138 GCA_009831015.1 Picea engelmannii | reverse complement strand
TTCTCATGCATTATTGTTCACACATCCCATCCTTCAAGAGATTGCTTACACTCATATCTATGCTTCTGGTTGAGGACATCCCACATTGGAGGAGCTTTGTTGCACTTGTATTCATGAGTGGAGGAGGACATCACACCTTAGAGAGCCACACATTCAATTTCATGAAGGATTTGCTTCGCCTTTGCTTGGTTTGAGGAGGGCGTCTCACGTTGGAGAGCTACACTTCCACATTTGAGGCAATCTAGGATGTTTCAAACCCTAGATCTCGAATTTCATTGCACATTTTGACGGAGCGTTGCACTTGGAGGCCTTTGGAGGCTAGACGTTTGATCTTTTGACATGTCCCATGCCTTATTTGATGGAGACATCCCACCTTCATGGAGCTATTTTGTTGGATACTCGTACTTGTGGTTGGACCACCACATCTTATTTTATGTATTGTTGGTTCGTTGGTTAAAAGATATTGTTTCTTTACTCCTCCCTAGGATAGATCTAGGGTTTTGGTAGTGGATGTTATTATTCTACTATAGATGAAGATGTAACTAAATCCTATATAACGGTTTTCTCTCTTCATTATTTCTCATGGTTGGACTTTGGAGTTTCCCCTCCTTAGATATTTGGAGCTAAATCAATATATCTTTCTTGGAGCATATGTGATGTGTAAGGGTTTCTTTCCTATCAATGTGAGGCTACTGTTCTAATGCTTTATATTGTTGCATATGATTGTAGAGTTGCTAGTACTTGTTATTGATTGGCCATTGGTAAAGGATACATCTATCATATTTAAAAGGGTTTTGTGTGAAGAGTTTCTCCCCCCCCCCCCCCCCAAGCATGGAGTAATTCAACCAAGCACTTCACCTTGTGGGTCACCTATCATCATAGTACCCAAGAAGGATGGAGCTTGGGGAATGTGTATCGACTACAAAGATTTGAACAAGATCACCCTCCACAATCAGTACCCTTTGCCTAGTATCAACGATTTGTTAGATCATTGGCAGCATGCCAAGTACGTCACCAAGTTGGATCTCAAATCAGGATACCACCAAGTACGAGTTAAAGAACAAGACACCTGGAAAACCGCCTTCAAGACAAGGCAAGGTCTATATGAATGGCTAGTAATGCCTTTTGGTTGATGTAATGCACCAGATACATTTATGTGTTTGATATATGATGTATTGTGTCCCTTTCTACATTCATTTTTGATAGTTTACTTAGATAATATATTGGTTTATATATCTACCTGGGAAGAGACTATCTCACATCTCATGCAAGTGTTCGAAACTCTAAAAAAGCATTCAAATGCTAGCTAACCATAAGAAATGTGAGTTTACTCAACAATCATTGGTGTATTTCAGGTATGTGATTGGTGGAGGGGAGCTCAAGATAAATCTGGTGAAAATGGAGGCCATCCTCAAGTGGCCAGTTCCTACTAATGTCACTGAAGTTAGGAGCTTTGTCGAGGCAATGCAATAGCTATGGAATTTTATAGCATCCTTTTTAGTTGTCCTTGCACCACTTTATGCCACAATAGCCAGTGGTAAGAGTTTCAAGTGGGGCAAGAATCATCAGAAAGATTTCAATAAGTTGAAATGGAAGATCAACCAAGCACTAGTTCTTGCATTACTTAATTTGCATAAGCATTTCGAACTGGAGACGAATGCAAGTGGATATGCTATGGGAGCAGTCTTGATGCAGGGGGATAAGCCAATATGCTATCTTTCTAAAAGGATTCATGGTCAAGTCATTAACTACCCTACATACAATAAGGAACTCTAAGCCTTGGTTCAAGCTATTAATAAGTGGAAGCATTATCTCATGGGCAACAAAACCATTATCCACACTGATCACCAGCCACTGTGATATTTGCAGACCGAAAGTTAGCTTCAGCAAACCAAACACTACAAGTGGACAGGGTTTTTGCAACAATTTCATCTAGTCATCAAATATACGAAGGGAAGATATAATAAGTTGGCAGACGTGCTTTCGAGGACACCCACAAATAGGATTACAACTTTCAAAACTTTTATGCACATGGGGAATTTTACCTATGATGCATACAAAGAGGCATACACAAAAGATGAGGACTTTAAGGAGGTGTTTCAGTAACTACAGGGTCAAATTCATGTAGAAGAAGGCGACAGTAAGGTTGACTATCAACTCCAAAATGGGTTGGTCTACAAGCTAGACAAGCTTTATGTTCCTAAAGGTCAAAGATTGCAACATATCAGAGAGGCTCACACCTCCAAGGTTGCAAAACATTTTGGTGTTGGGAAGACAGTTGCCAACTTACAGAGGTATGTGTATTGGCCCAAAATGCAAGAAAATGTAGCTCGGTTTACTAGAGGATGCATGTTTTGTTGTACCGACAAGCCTAGTAATAGAAAGAAAGATTTATACCATCCCTTAGCTATACCCACTAGACCCTCGGATAGCATCTCCATGGATTTTGTGTGTTGTTTTCCCACAACCAGGAAAGGGCATGACTATCTATTCGTGGTCATTGACAAGCTCAACAAGATGTGCATTCTTATGCCTTGTAAAAAGACCATCAAAGGACAAGAAGCAACAGACATGTTCTTTGAAAAGGTTTGGGTGCACTTTGGGATACCAAGGAGCATCATCTAAAATAAGGATACCAAATTTCTCAGTGCCTTTTAGACTACACTTTGGGAAAAGATAGACACCAAGCTAAAGTGATCTACAGCTTTCCATCCACAAAAAAATGGGCAGACAAAAGTAGTCAAAGGGACATTGGTTCATCTTTTGGTGGGTTACAATCAGAAGCAACCAAAGGCTTGGGATGAAAATTTAATTTATATTCAACACTCTTATAACTAGTGTTACCAACATTGTGTCAGCAAAAATATCGTTGAGGGTCCGAAAAAGAAAATATCAGCAACATCGGGGAAAATAACAGAAAATGTCGACAAAATGAAAAAAATACAAAAATATTAATTTTCTTTCAATTTTTTAAATATATAAAGCATCAACAACATCAAATAAATGCATTTCCACATAAATATGAAAAGAGAATTGATATATAAGAAGTATAAGATGTCTAGTAAACTTGAATACATCACAGATCAACATTGAATCATGTCTTGACTTTAAATTCTCAAAATATCATCAAAAAATATAATATATGTATCTCATCATCATGAGTCATCTACAACTAAATCAAATAAATAAACTAGCGATTCCTTCTGCCCTTCTTACAGGGAAAGGCGATGGCTCTACAGATGGCTCTACAAATGGCTTTTCCCTTAGAGGAAGAAGGCCTTGAGGCTGGCATTGGTCTTCGATGTCATGTAGAAGAAGCAGGAGCTAGACTTTGGTGTCCTCTACTGGTGCTACTACCAAGTACAACTCCCTATGTCGGAGTCTGCGAAGATGGTAGAGTTGGTGCACTCCTAGTGTCAATAGTCACCTCCTCTAAAGGTGTTTGTTGACTCTACTCTTAAGCATCCTCCTCCTATACCTCTCTCTCCTCTGCTACCGCCCCCTCTGCCTCCTCCTATAACTAATCAGAGATCGATTCCATGATAGGCCTTTCGGTCTCAACCCTCCATACAGCAGTGGTGGTGTCAATCCCATCCAATGAAATGGCGTCCACATCAGGTGTTTTTTGAATCTGCCTCACCCAAAATCGGAGATTGTAGTAGAGATATACCATGTCATCGAGGCACTGGGATTCCTCTAAAAATCATCAGTGTCACCTTCTAAGCATTAAAATAAGATAGAAAAAGCTTAACATGAGTGATTTTACTTGAGTGAAGGGTACATTTTTACTAGGGTCATGACAGAAGAGTTCAACAATCAATGCAACCAACATCGAGGTATATTGAGGGCTTGGTGCTCTTGACTAAATGCCAGTTCCATACCCTCATACATGATAGAATCTAGTGGAAATGGTGCAATACTGCCAATCTTCAAATCCTGAAAACCGTTAAGTCTGTTGAATTTTGATGGGACCTAAAATTCTACTTTCTCCATATGAAGTCCAATGAGGTTGGAACCACTCTCAAACATCCTGAAACAATTAATGGTAATGTTAAAAGTTTAAGTAAAAGTATGGAAATGAAAGATAAAGGAGAATGTCACTTTTACTTAATTACTTAATTACTAGGGTGGGTGAAATGGAGGGGTGGGGGACCTCCTTTTCTGTCCAACCCTTCTCCTCCTCGTCCTTGGCTAAAGAAAAAATGCTCTCTTTCTCCTTTGCTCTCCAAACCCTCTTTTTGTTTGCAAAATGACAAAAAAACTAAGTTTTTGTCTTTATTTCTAGGCCTATCTATGTCTTGGCAATTTTTTCGATCATCTTGCAATATTTACAATAATATCACGATATTATCGTCGTATGTTAATATCGTGATAATATCGCCAACACCTAAAACGACGATAATATCACGATGTTGGCAATATTATCATGATTTTGGTAACACTGCTTATAATAGAGCAGTCCACACCCCTACCAGTAAGTCCCCTTCTGTTTGGGTATTTGCCACCTTTTCCCTTGGATGTTGTCTATGGACAGCACCTTGGATGTTGTATATGGACAGCAAGGAGGAGGGAAGGAAGACATCACGAGAGATGCATTGAAAGCATAAAAAAATTGAAAAGACTAGGTGGATCGATTTGCAAGTACAGGTGACATTGAAGAAGTCACGGGAAAAGTACAAGGCCTGACATGATCAACACAAAATAGAGAAAACATTTAAGGTGGGTAGCAAAGTTTGGTAGCATCTAAACAAAGAAGGGCTATAGGGTCTAGGTAAGAAGATAAAGGCTCTGTGGTATGATCCTTTTAATGTATTGGAGAAGGTGGGTGATGATGCCTAGAGACTCGGTCTAAGCCCACATATGCACATTTACTCAATAGTGAATGTGGAAAATTTAAAACTCTATGAGTCTTCCATGTTGGATCAGGGAATTGATGAGCAAGTCCTACCTACCATACAGGATTTAGCACCAAAAGCTCAAGGAGAGTTGGAAAAAGATACAATTTTGCAGAAGAAGTCCAGAACTACTAGGAAGGGGCATCATGAACTTTAACAGGTAGAATTGAAAGGGATACTACCAAGCAAGGCCAAATGGTACTCCAAAAGAGAAGGTAGAGGATCAGTAAAATCCTTTGGAAACAAAAGCCTCCCTAAATGGGGAGGTATGATTCAGAATGGATCATTACATAATTTTTCATCTAGTTTGGTACACTTTCTGGAACTTTCTGGGTGAAAAAATTGGAGGAAATGGCTTGTAGGGCCCATTTTAGGGGCAAGTCGCAATTTGATTGGTTGGTGTCCAAAAAATTCTAGAGCCTGTTGAGGGATAAAATGACAATTTTTTGGTGTCAGAACTTTGAGACCATAAATCCCATCGCATTGATCTACACACCAAAAGCTTTCCAACGATGTGAAAATCAACTCAGTCGGAGTTTGTATGCAAAATTTATGCCTCACGCAATTGACCTACCTTGTTGACCACCATGGTACCAAGTGGATACCACGTCAACCCCCATCACTCACACGTGGGGCTAGTCACATGTGGACTTTCAAAAAGATTCTAGAGGGCCAAAAATCCTAACACACTAATTGAGGGTTGAGGCATGCAAAAACCCTAACCCTAACCCTAGAGGACTATCAGGTTATGTTAAAAACTAGGCCACTATGAAAGGAAGGGGCTCCATTCTTTTCGTATTGTTATTGTTCCATAGTTAAGCAGAGCATGTAAGAGTGGGATATTGAAGCATAACAAAGGAGGCAGATGATTCTAAAGTAGCCATTCAAGACACAATGTCCATGGAAACTCCATAGTCAATGCCCCTTTCTTTATACTTTCATTTCATAACTCAGAAAAACAGAGCAGAGCAAAGACCTCAGTTGAGACGGTGCTCAAACTGGTCTTTTTTCTACATCGCATCCAGGGCTTAGTTGACTCGGCAAAGAGGCGAGACCAATACCCGTACTTGGCTTATTGCTCTTCTGGGACCATTGCCCTCTCTATCCCATTGGGTCAAGCTCGAGGTTGGTTCGCAGGGGTTTCATATCTTTTAAAGCCTGTGGGCATTCAGATTGATCGCCTCCCTCCTTTTCGGTATTCCTTGGATGCACTGAGCCATCTTTTACCGACCATACAGGTATTGAACAAGATCATTAGAGATGACATTTATAGGCAATTTATCCAGATCACTTGGCTTAACCCTCCTGGTGGGTTACGCCCAAGGATGGCCTTTTACGCTGAGCATTTCTTGGAGCTTAGGGATGGGCTCATAGTTCAACCACAGTATACATTCTGCCACTGGGCACATGATCTTTGCATTCTTCTAGGCCAACTCAGAGCGAGCTCTCATAGACTTCATGTAGAGACAGACCACCAGATCGATCGACCAGAACAAATCTGTCAGCTATGTCAGCTACAAGAATTCAAGACCGAGGAGCACTTCATCTTTCGGTGCCCATTTATTATAAGATTTGGGGGCAGTTTCATTACTTATTCAGGGGGGACTCAAACCCTCAAAGGCTTCTTCAGGTATCCAGACCAACGGTGTTTAGCCTTATACATACAGGAGGCCCTCGGGCTCCGAGCCCATAATCTTCAGCCTCCTATGAGACCAAACCCTATTCGGGGGATCACCTCCTCCTTCACGGTGCTACCCTCAGAAAGGGGCACTAAGAGACAGACCGACACCAACGCAACCCCGGTCTCCAGATCACTATGCACCCATGGGACCTTCCCTCATCCAACAAGATCTCAGCAATGTGACCAGACCAGATCCCTTTTCAGGAGACGGATGAGATCCCCCAGATCTCATCAGTGCACTACCTCTACCAATCAGCAGCGCAGCGGACGATCCAGGCATGCCACCAGTTCCCCCAGGACACCCAACTATACTCATCTTTCTTCATTCGGCCTTGAATGGTAGGAGAGATGGATCCATTACATGACAAATCTACTTCCTTTCTTCTAGTTCCTCTTGTCCTTAGATATTCTCCTATCATCAGAGGAGGTCTTTGAGCTCAGGGTCGAGGGTTCTTCATGCCTCGGAATAGAACTCACTCTCTACTACTCTACCTTATTGCACTTTACTTTTTGCATCTCACCTTTTATAGGAAAACTTTTGGTACTCTTGCATTGTATTGACATCATTGTACTCAGCAGTCCCTTTGACCTAGTTCTTTGGTCATTAATCAGACATTAATAAAATTATCTTATCTTATCTATCTTATCTAGCTAGGTTTTCTCCCATTTTGGGTTATCCTAGGTCACATATTGTGTTCATTTGTGTCGATGGTGTGTTCATTTGTGTTGATGGTGTGTTCATTTGCTTGTTTCTTTCATTTTGGTTTTAGTTATTTGCAAAGTTTTGAGTGCTAAGCTAGTAATATTAAATCTAAGATCTAAGGTAATAAACTTCATAATAAAAGATTTCAAAATATTGTAAGATCTATTGTGACAAATCGTTCTGGTGGAACATCCACGCACTTTGTAGCAGTGTTACCAACATCGCAATAATATCGCGATGTTGGCAATATTATCTTCAAAATCAAGGTCTGTGATATTTTCCGATATTTTCATTCTTACAACATTGGTTTTCATTCTTACGACTTTTTCCGATATTTTCCCCTATGTTGTCGATATTTTCGTTTTCAGACCCTCGACGATATTTTGTCGATGTCTTTGCAGATCAAATAAGGAAGAAACCTTTTTTCTATTATGCATATCTTCGAAAGGAAAAATAGGGCAGGACACTCAAACCCATTCATGTAGCTTTCTTTTCAAAATCAAAGAAACTAATTGCAGATCTAAGTTTCTCTCGAAAAAACACCCAAATTTAAAAATTGAATTAAAAAAAAAGCATTCAAATCAAAGTTCAAGAAATGAAGATATCGTTGATTTAAAATCATCCCTTCTAGGCTTTCTAAATGATGACCGCAGATATTACACAACAAATATAATTCTAATAAGGATTTTTGGGGCTTTGATATAGTATATTATATGATACACTTCTCATAAATATTCTGCACACTACAGCTCTTGCAAATTTCTACATTCAAACACTAGTAAAACCACATGTTACATATGGAATAAAATACATTCCAATCGATTTGCAGTTCAAACGGAATGTAGCCTAGATCAATAAATACTAGGACACACTAGATGCATGGAGTGGTTTAGAAGGAGCTTGTGAGTGTTGGTATCTAAACTGCTATTACTGGGAAGACAACTACTTTCATCTTATCTTTGTTGACTCTCCTACACCATGTGAAGAGAACATCATTGAGGGAAGACATGAGCAGGTAGGGCCTACCATTTTCGGTATGCTTCTTCTCTAGTGGTAGTGTTCCTTACAGATCCACAACTGACCTTTTATAGCTATGTGGATGATATTTTGGACATGGATAGTTATGTTTATTTGGATCCACATAACCGCATCGGGCATTTGCAGCACAGTACTCAACCATTTATTGAGCTCAAGTGTCACCAAATGGCTATCCACATGAGCACTTGGACATGGGACCTTGGTTTATGGATGGGCGTCTTGAACTACTTCAACATTGAGGATCGTACTTGTAATTGGGACCCTAGCTTATAGACAAGCTTCAAAGACATTGAGATCAGCACTCATACAAGGGACCAAGATTTATGGAAGAGCTTATTAAACTACTTGTACATGGGACCCTTGTTCCTAGGAGTACTTCAACATTGTGATTAGCACTTGTACCCTAGTTTATGGTTGTATATCCCCACTACAAGCATTAAGGGAAACACTTTTAAAACAGGGATGGGTTGTTATGATCCTCCCAATGGGAAATTTCCCATATATATATATATATATATATATATGGGAAATTGCCCAATGGGCGAAAAAACCAGGAACAAGGACATGGAATTTACAGAATGAGAGAATGAGAGGGGGTTTGGAGGACGAGTGTCTAGAACGGCTAGAGCACACCCCCAAATCTTTCAAGGGATGGCATGTTGGGGATGGCAATTATAAAAAAGTATAAAAAAACTACAATGAAACAAACTACAACCCGCACTTATACAATCACCAATGACAAGTCTTAGAGGGTTACACTTTTGAGGTTAGAGTCAAATAAAGGTTGACATTTGCAAGTGTAATAAGCCAAAACACTCATTGAACATTCCATTCTAAATCCATGAGAAACCACCACAAGCTTATCCATATGATTCACATTTGGACTTTGGGTTATGATCCATCAATAACACCTTGCCTATACATGCATTGAACTCCTCACCATCAAATCATTCAAAGCAAATGCAGTAGGTATCTTCATCAATAAAGATAACTAAAAAATCAAGCAAATCGTATACTACCTCTTTAGGACTAGATGAGCCTCGTGGAATATTAATATGAATTCTCTGACCTAATGTCAAAGTAGTACTATTATTATAGTGCACAAATAATTAGATGGTTGCAACTAACCCTAAGAAATGTCACCTAAAGAGGTTCCATCCACTCAACCATTCAAACTTATCAACTATTTTTAACCCAACCAAAAAGCTACAGCGTAAGGGACATCTAATATTCGCCTAAAATGTAGGAACATTCCCCTAAAAGTCCCCTAAAATGTAGGAGCAATCCCCTAAAAGTGCCCGATGGAGTTCCCAAGCATTTCAAAATGTTTCCGAGGAGTTCCAAAGTCCTTGAAACATCGAAACATGGGTTTTAAAGTTGTGGATGACTCATGATTCAACATAGGTCAACTCAAGCGATTTAACTTTCCATGTCAAAGTCGTACTAGCTAATGAGGTCATGAGGATGAATCCACATCGGTCCCTTGGGGTTAAGTGTACATGTTGTACATCAACAACATTTACCCCAAGCACCATTCACAAAATGTGATAAAGCGCCTAGAGGGTTTCCCCAAGGAAATTTGTCCATTGGGGGAAAAGAATACATACATACCTATATACATGCATAATGTATGTATGTATATATGTATGCATGAAAATGTTATTGGAGCACGGAGCAGAGCAGGAGTGTCGAGAGCGTTTTTTTTTCCAAAAAACCTCGGGAGTGGAGTATCTTGAGAGCATCCTTTATATATATATATATATATATATATATATATATATATATTCAAAAATAACATGCAGAATGCCAAATTAGTTGCAGAATATATGAAAACATGCATATTTGTGCTACTTGTAGATGAATACTAAATTATTATTAAGTTAGAAATGCCATCCATAGTACATTAATGATTATAATGAAACTTTGAATGAAATCATTATGAATAAACAAGAAAGAACATTTAAATGACAAACATAAATGACAAGCAATGTTCCACCATCACTTATATTAGGATCCTCATCATTAGTATCATCCTTCATCCTTTGCCTCTACCTCGATCCTCCAAGGACATTAGTCGACACCACCCAATTTTCATGAAACTACCTAATCCAAGCCTTAAAATATGGTAGAAAAAGCTTTACATGCCTAATCAATGATTTTAGTTTGGGTGAAGGGTACATTTTTGCTAAGGCCATGACAAAGGAGTTTAGCAACCAACACCACCAACATTGGGGTACATAAAGGGCTCGATGCTCTTGATTAAATCCCAATCACGTACCCTCATACTTGATAGGATCCAATCAAAATGATGTTATCCCATCAATCCTAAAATCTTGAAAATTGTTAAGACTGTTGAATTTTGAATGGGATCTGAAATTCTACTTTCTCCATATGAAGTCCGATGAGGTTGGAACCACTCTCAAACATCCTGAAACAATTAATGGTAATGTCAAAAATTTAAGTTAAAGGATAAAAAGGAAAGATAAAGTAAATGTCAACTTTTACCATTAGGGAGCGTCCAGGAAGTGCCTAGGGAGTGCGCTCCCAGGCTCCGAGAGTGTCCCAGGGAGCGTGGCGCTCCCAAAAGAGAAAGGAGTGTCCCACTCGAAAGCACACTTCTAGGCTTGGGAGGGGGGGGGGACGCTCCGTGCAACATTGTGTGTGTATGTGTATCATTACAAACCCCAAGGGTTAGACCTTAGGTCGCAGGTTCAAATCCAATCAAGTCCCTTAGGGTTACCAACCACTGTTGCGGATGGCAGTAGAGTCGCCTTCCATCTAGATATTCCAAGGAACACGAGGAGGGGGGGTTCCCATGAGGTTTTCCTTGAAAAAAAAAAAAAATATATATATATATAAAAGAAGCCTTGAGGAGTAGTTCAACAAGTTTAAGTACCACATTATCTTAACACCAACAAGGTTTTGATTCCTCTAGTAGGGTCGACGGGTTCAACGACAAGTGACCATAGGGACAAAATTCCATGACTAGGTCATGTAGGGTGAGGCATGCAAGTCTACGCCAATGAGTTTACTACAGATGCCATTCACAAATCTATGGAAGCTTCCATGGGTTTCCTCAGGGGATTGTTTCCATAGAAAAAAAATATTGTCACAAAGCACTCATAGCATCACAATCCAGTCCATTGGATGTAGCTTAGGTGGTTGGGAGGAATGGTTGTTACCCTCCCCACCCAGGTTCAATTCCTTGTAAGTGACATGTGATGCCCTTAATGGGTCTATATGATGCTCTTGTTGTTGAGCCCCCAATATTCCGAAAATGCTCGGCCTCCCCATGTCCTCTCGCGGATTTCAAGGGGGTTTTTCATGGATGTAGCGAGTACCAGTCTTCGGTGCCATAAACCACATGTAGTCAAAAAAAAAAAAACATCACAATCCATCATATTATGATATATTTATTCTATCCTATATGGATTTCTCTTACTTATCCTACTTGGATTAGATGTTTTTATAGTGATTGAACAAATTGTTCATCGCAAAGAAAATGTGCTAGATATATAAAAATGTGAAACATTACAATGCCATGAAATGTGAAATGGTGCGCGTTGGAGATGTTTCCCCATTTCCAAAAAACATAGAGGAGACATTTTATATAAATAATAGTGGAAGTATATACAAACACAACCATAAGACAAATATAATATTTAATCATGATGAACATAAATTGAAACAAAATAATTAAGTGCAATGAACATAAATGCCATCTCAAGTCCATCATTGAATATCTTGTATCACAATTCATCTTGAAAATTGGGGCGGATTCAAAAAGTGGGGAAAATACAAAAAGTAGACAAAATGCATATGATAAGTGAAATGTGATGTCCAAGTCAGAAAAATGAAATTGAAAGTTTATTATTGCCCACAAATGACCAAAATAGGTCAATTAGACTCGAGAGTACAACATGCAGATATATCAAAACAGTGTTGCAAATATTGCAGATATATCAGAAATATTGCGATATTTTAGAGATATTCCATCCAAATGACATATAATCTCAAAAATTGCGACATCAAGATATTTTCATAAAAATATTTGATGCATCTAAAATTTGCCTATAGAAGGTGAAAACCGTAATTTTATTTCTTATTTTATAATTTATATTTTTTAATGCTTGCCATCTTTTCCTGAATTTTCCGATATCATGAATTTATGACCCCCACCAAAATTTTGCCAATCCTGATATTTGCAACATTGAATCAAAATAGAAAAACTAGACAAAATGCATATGGTAAGTGAAATGTGAGGCCCTAGTCGTGAAACTGAAAATGAAATTTTCTTATTGTCCTCAAATGACCAAAATAGGTCAATGGGACTCTAAAGATTAACATACACTAACATCTACAAAGGCCCAAGGGAGTGCATAATGCATCTCCCAGCAAAGAGCAGTAAAAGAAAAGCTTAACTCTAAAATCAAAAAACACCTTAGTAACAAATAAAACCTTCATAAAATACCCACTATCAAATCTCTAGGATCAAATTACATCAAAATTATTGTGAAGTTATAATACAGAAAAGGTGACGCAAGGTGCATTGAGTCCAGAGCATACAGGGCCATATTGTTGACGATGTTGGATCGTAGGTAGTGAATGGAAGTCCGAATCCAGCACAGCAATTACCCTGTTAATTGCCACTGAAACGGAGTACAAAACAAATTTCAAATGATCAGATACTGTGTACTATACTTGAATACAATGTTAGATAAATACATAACTCTCTCTAAATTTGAAAGCATAGAAGAGATAACTGAAAAGTTGAATTAATATACCTAAACAGAAAATTGAGACCTGCAGGGCAGTATCCCAAACAAAGAATTCGAGAGCAGTTTACGAAAGCATAATGATGATCTAAGGAAATAGAGAAGTATGATCCTAACAAGAAACACTTCTAGTAGAACAGATAAACAACAATGTTCTTGCTCCATAAAACAAAACTATAAGCCATGACTAGAAAAGCTTCTAAAATTAGAACCAAGATGTGGAGAATATTTACATATTAATATCAGATAACACATCTAATTTAAAAGCCATGCCCACTCTATAAAGAACATGATTTCCGGTGGCTCACAAAGATTCCTCCTTATAATCTCTTTGCTGCATGCCTAGCATCTGATTGATAGAAATAGCAAAACTTCAAGGAAGTAAAATACCAAGAATTATAAAAGGAATGGGATTCAGGAAAACAAAGGACAGAAAGAGTTCCTCATAGAAGGTAGAAGAAAATGAAGCAGTGCAGTGTGCAACAACAAAACTATCCAAGGAAAATGCTGTCAATTAAAGCCTATAAAATCTCTGTAGGGATCTTGTAGAAAGCAAAGAGATGCTTAAAAAAACAAGGTATACATTAGTGTGTTACTACTGCATAATATGTCATATGTTACATACATGTCAAGGCCTCAAGGCAGCCAAGTCCTTCCTAGGAAAAGAACAAATATTTAATATATATATATATATATATATATATATATATATATATATATATATATATATATAATGAAGGATTTAATATTAAAGAAAATAAGATATGACCATGAAACTTCCATATAACTAAAATATGTTCTGAGACAGGTGTGGAGAGAAAACAGTTCCTCTAAAAGGAGTCTTGTTTCTGGGTAGTCAAACAGTGTGACAATACAAATATACAAGAGCAACAACAACACACAATCCCCATAGAGAATCTACTATAAAGCCCTTGTCTACTACAGAAGAATGACTAGCAAGTACATGAATACCACTACCAGGAACAAGAATGCACATTAAGAAGACTGTTCCAAAACCAAACTACAGTACAAATTAGCCAAAAAGAGAAAAGAGACGTTAAGATATTAAGATATTATGTTGCCGGTAATGTGTCAACCAATGTTATCAGGACCAGACCAGCTTCTGAATCAGTCGAGCCCAAAAACCAGAACCAGTAAAAAACTAGAAACAAAAACCATTCGATCAAAAAATACATCAAATATTCAAATTTGGATACACACACACACATCCATGTGAATCCAAACCATTACGCACAAATACGCAAAGTTTTCTCATGTATATAGCAAGTAAGGGTGCATGTAACAAAATAGAAAATAGTGCAATCCATATCTAAACAAAAATACATAAACAAAGAGGCTTTAAATGGCCTCTAGAGTCCAAAAATAAGCATAGTATTAAATTTTAACTAATAACTACTAAACTCTATAATCTAATCATAAGAAAGACTCATCTAAAGATTCTTTATCCTCTTCAACCTCAGCATGGGTAGACTCGAGAAAGGGACTATGACTTGAATCCCCTAAGCTTGAAGGTGCAACACAAAAATGTCTACATCCTCTACCCATTTTGGTGGGTCCAAGTCCATCCAAGATAGGTCTTCATCATCAAACGTAGCCGGCCAACTCTCCACAACTAACTCTAAGGAGGAATTAATATCATCCAAGACTACGGTGCTCAAATTAGGGATCTTATTCAACAATTGGTTGTCCCTCCATCTAAGGTTGCACTGAACATATACAATAGCATTCAACCAACTTTGTTCCAACCAGTTTCAAATCTTAGTGTGTCTGCTAAAAAACACTCCAATTGCGTCCACAACCAAAAGCACTACATGTCTAGCTCAAGATTCAAATTGCAAACTTCTACAAATCAAGGCACTAGCTACCAAACTACGTCCATCAATAGGTTCCAATAAGAGTTGAAGACAAAGAAGCTTCATCAAATGAGTTTGAAACATTGACTAAACCTTTGCAATGCACAGAATAATGAATGATATGACTTGAAAACTTTGAAATTGCTCCCCTGGTGGGTCTTTGGTTCTACTTTGGATAGCCATAATCATGCCAAAGGTACCAATATTGTCATCGATGTTCAAGAGCTTATTGTGTATCTCATCTTGTATCTTTGCATCAAGGACCATGTGCCCAATGCATCGATACAATTCTTCTTTTACATCCCCATCTAGGTTAAAATATTTTGTATAATGGTACCTTGGGTTCAACTAATAGCCAGCTACATGTAAAGGTCGATAGAGTTGCTTGTTCCATCCATCATCAATAATTTTCTAAACATGAAGATATTTTGTCTTTAATCATTGTATGTTTCCCTTATTGCCTCTTTGGCTCGATCCATGGCCTCATTAATAAAACTAATCGCAGGTTTATCACCATCCACCATTTGCAACACTTTCACAAGAGGCTCACTGAATTGACTATCTCTTCTACTTTTTTCCATGAAGCTTTTTCAAAAACTTTGTGCACAATTTCTTCCCTTTAGTCTTTTTGCTCCATTGAGATGCATTCCACTATTCACAAGAAAACAACTTCTTCAAGTTGGCTCTTTGCTCAAGCATGGATTATAATGTAAGAAAAATAGATGTAAATCATATAATGGCTAATAGAACAAGCACTTTTCCCGCAATGTTTTTCCTCATAATGTTCAAGACCCACATGTGGTTGTAGATGTATCTAGTCATGGTTTTTGCTTGTTCCATATGAAGAACCTCCAAGCCCTAGGTCACTGAAGTTGTTATGATCTCAATCAAACAACCAGATTGTTGAATTTAATTATTGCAAAAATTAATTTCAAACCATAGCATTAATCACACAATAGCTGAAAATCAAATAGCTTAAGCATAAGAATTAATTTCATACAACACAAGTAATTACTCCTTCAAAACTAGCTTTTCATTCCTTCAAAAAACTTAAAAGAAAACCTCTACAACCTACCCAAAAACAACACTGCACGAATACCAAAAAAACACCACAAACTGAGCGAAACAACTTGCTAGGAGAGTACAACCTATCTATACAAACAGTACAGACATCGATACAGCTTTGTCCGTACCACTACATGGATCTATATGATATTGTCCATATGACTATACAGACTTTCGTACGTCTGTGCGAAACTATACGAGACTGCGTGCTTCCAAAAACGTCTCTTTCCTGGTTGCCTGCTCTCTCTCCCTCTCTATCACTCAACTTGCTCAACTATTCAAGTGTTCAAGTGTGTGAACTCTTTATCTTGATCTATCTTTATAGTTTTAGCTAAGACCAAAACCTAATCTATTTATGAGATTACTCCTAGTCTAAGTCATGCATGCATAAAATACACTTTTTAGACTCAACTACTAAAAATAAGACTTTCACTTTTTAACTGAAGTGAATTAAACAATACAATTTACTTTTCAAAAATAGAATCACTTTTCAAAAATAGAATTACTTTTTGAAAATATCTCGAACTACTTCTTGCACGTTCACACTGAACCTGTGCAGAAGTTCCTATCCGAGCTATCATTCTCAACACTCCCTCTTAACGAAGAAGGAATTTTGCACCAATCCAAGTCTATCTCTGAATGTCTCAAACTTCCATCTTGCCGAGAGTTTGATTAACATATCAACTACCTACTGATCCATGGGAATATACTGGAGCTTCACTACTCCCATCTGAATCTCATCTTGTATGAAGTGATCTTTGCTCTTTGTTGAGCTAAGTGCCATGGAAGTCTACTTCCTATTGAACCAAGATATTGTCGTTGATCCTAAGCTAGAGAAGCACCCAAAGTTGCTCTTCCTGTTTGTTGCACAATCTGAGTCTAAATACTCTTGCAACATCACTACATCGCCTCAATATATCTCAGACCATACTCCATTGTGCCCTTCAAATTCCTGAGCACATGTTTTGTTGTTACCCAATGCTCCTGCCTTGGCTCTACCATGAACTAACTCAAGATGTTCACTGCAAACAAACATGGGACTCCTTCCCATTTACTTCAAAGCCCCGAGGTTGCTCTGTGTACCTAGCGACTAGAGAAAAAATTTCCTTGTAGTCGACTCCCTCTCTCTGGGAGAACCCTCTCGCCACAAACCTTGCTTTGAACTTCTTAATGCTACCATCTACAGCATGCTTGATCTTGTAGAGCCACCTGAAACTCACAACTGACTTCCCCTCTGATCTTGGCACTATGTCCCAAACATCATTCTTCATGATGGAGGTGTACTCCTCCACCATGGCATCTCGCCATACCTTCTAGTTTGTTGCCTCCTGAAAACTAGAAGCCTCTGAATCTAGAATGCTACTCATCAATGCCATATAGTTTGAAAACTTTTTCGAAGGTCTGCTCTCTCTAAATGTGTTCCTAGGAGTCTCAACACACTCCTAAGCATCCCTCAATGTCTGACTGGACCATCGAGGTCCCCTGACATAAGTGGAAGGGGCTCCCACCTACCCCTATTCACCTGGAGGTTGTTGTACCACCCTTTAAATCACTAGTGACCCCGCCTCAACCTTCAGAACTTCTTGCTCCTCATGCTTTGTCACTAGGTCTAGAATCTCCTTCGACCTATGCTTGTTGCTTCGGAAAGCAGCCTTGGCATGCTTGCCAAGTGTGCACCCTCTATAAACACCATGTTGCTCAACTATAAACTCTGGAAGACCTATGATTATCTCACTCATAATAGCCAATGCCCTGTGATGCAGGTGCCCCATCCTCTTGTGCCATAATTTGCACAAGTTGTCATTGTTATGCATCAGGGCTCGAACAGGTTCACCCTGCAACCTTTACAAATTACCTTCTCTAACCCTTATTACATGAGTTGTATCAGGACTAGATTCTTTAGGTCTAATGAGGAATTACTAGTTCTTGAACTCTACTGCAAAGCCCTTATCCTCCATAACCGAAATTGAAAGCAAGTTCTTCCTAAGACATGGTACAAACAAGACACCATCAAAATCTAAAGAATTACCTGACTCGAGCTAGAAGGTAATAGTACCAACTCCTATTACTGGGTACTTGGCATCATCACCAAGCTCAACTTGTACTCCTTAGTCCTGCTTCTTCAAACTAGAAAATAATTGTCGGGCTGATGTCATATGTCGAGATGCACCACTTTTCACACACCACACATTCTTGGAATTGTGCTAGTAGAAAGGCAAGATACTAACGAGAAATCCTTCTCAAAAATGGCAACAAACTCGTTCATCTAAGTTTCTGCAGAGGCTGCTAGTTGCTTCTGTTGATGCTCCCCTTTACCCTTCTTCTTCTCTGGACATTGTGATGCATAATGACCATGCTTATGACAAACGAAGCACTTGATTTTACTCAAGTCCTTCTTTCCTAGTTGTGAGGTTGACTCCTCACTCTTTCCCTTATCCTTGTTGGATCCTTAACCTCCACCCTTATTTGACTAACCAAATAGAGTCAGGTTCTCTTCACCATCCTCCTTGTCGGCTTTTGACTCCATCCAAGTCCTCTTGGATACAATCATTCCAAAGCCTCTCAAAGTCGGAAAAGTTTTCCCAAGAGTGGATACCTTTGACAAATGGTTCCCATGAAGTTGGGAATCCATTCAGTGCCATGTTCACTAACTCTGCATCTTCAACCTTCTCCCCAACTGTTGTAAGTTGATCATGAATCTATGTGATCTTCATAAGGTAACTGGTGATTGTGTTTGATCCGGTCATCACTATGTAGTATGTAGTATGGATAGGAGTTTATTCTGTGATACCATATTCCTGTTTATGTTTTGACTCTGGTAAAGACTAAACAAGGCATCGAACATCTCCTTCGTTCTCTTCTTCTCAAATACATGAGAGATCGGATGATACTTTATGGCATCCAAGATCATTTGTTTGGCATCCACTTCCCTCTTGTTGTGAACTACCAATTGTTGCAGATCTGTAAGCGGAGTCACAACGTTCTTGATAATATTTGAGGGATCGGTCTCTTCTAGTAAGAATGTAACCCTCACCTTCCATAATAAGAAATTTAAGGCACCATCCAATTTTTCCTCAAACCTGAGGCATGTTGTTGCTATTCCTGAGATCTATTGCACAAACTCCCAAATCTGAAAAATAAAACTTTGAAACCCTCTCACTGTTGGTCCATCTTCCTTGCAGTGGATTTACTGAAGCAAATCCTAAAAAATCTCAATCTTTGTGGAAACTTGCAATCTTTTAGACAAGTTAACATTGATGAAATTATGTTTACAACTAGGGTTAATAGAAACAATGACCTTCTCTTGTTGAATACATCCATGAACATATAAAATGAATTTTGTGCATGAAAACAAATCCTTGGTTCTTTCTTTATCCTTCCACTTGGCATGAGACCACTTGACCAAAAGTAATTTTTCATATGCTTCATCAGAAAGTGCCACCATCTTGCAATAGTCAAATGACCGCCACCATATGGCAGCATCATCTTTGAAACCGTAGTGTAGAAAAGCTTTCCATTCCTCTTTCCATAATGACTTTGACTTCATCTGTTTTATATATTCTTCAATACTACGACCAATCTTTTCTTGTGAAATACATCTTACTTGTTATAACCCAAATATAGAACTAGGGTTTGAAAAAAAATCACTTACTTTTCAATGGAGCTCCATTATGTAGTTAGGGTTTGAGGCCAAAGATGTAAAATGATCATAACTTCTTGTATGCTTCTCAGATTGGCAATTATGACCCCAATTATGAAATGCCATGGCTTCTTTGGATCTATTAGCACTAGTTTGACTGAAATATATGCACTATGTCAAAAGATATCCAATCTGCAAAATTCGTGGCCATCTCTGGAAAAAAAACCCTAAAAAATGTAGATTTTGAAACGAGGATATCTCCACTTCTCGGACTCCGTTTTGGAATTTTTTTTAATTGGGTATTTTTTTAAAGAAATTCAAATCTATTGCTGGTTTCTTCAAATTCTGTGCAGAAAGTTTCAAAAATCAACCTAGATATTGTTGTCCTTTTTCCGTCAAAAAGTTACAAAAAGAGAAAAAAATCTTCCACTTTGTGCCCAAAAATTCTCCCACTTCATGCCCAAGAAAGAGCTCTAATACCACTTGTAGTAAAACTTCAAAGGTATAAGAGAGAAACCACCATAAAAGTTCAAAAATAAACCCTAAACACCAAAGATAGCAAAACATTCACCATGAACAACACCAAGAATATAGAGAGAAGAACCCTTATGGTAGGGTAACACCATAAAATACTCCTTATGGAAGGAATCACTCCAACGGCCATGCTTGCTACAAGAAAATACAATCCAACACATATCCAATACATTGATACTCATGTATTTATAATTTCTCATGAGTATTTCTAGGGGTCTTACACCAACTACCCCTTATTATTATATTCTTTCCTTTTAATTACATAGTGGACCTATTCCATTATTATGGCCACATTACATTCATTATCCCCATGGATACCTCCCTAGGTACCCCATATTATCCTCCCTAGGTACATTACAATCTCAAACCCGCAAACAAGGCAGGCATAGCAATATGAAACTCACAAATTAGAACAGAAATACACTACAGGAATATAAATGGCCAAACAACACACAAGTAACATAAGAATCAGATTTTGCAATCACAATGAGAAATATCTACTCATTCTCGCCAACATAAATCATTATTCATGTATAAATTTATGGTTTGCACCTTGATGCTCTATCTCTTGCCCAATTCTCTACAACTCCAACTTTATATCTCTAAACAGTAGTTGGGTAACCCAACTCAAATGACACCAATCTTATTTATTAACTTTGTTGGTTGATTTCCTAGCTTCCCGAAACTCTTCATCTTCCTCCAACATCTCTCCATGTCCAATCTAGCTCTTTAAAATCTTTTGTAACTATTCAGATTCGTTTATGTGACTTCATCTTCCACTAGAACCTTTAGAGCCATCCCTATCACTTCAGCTTCCACTATGACCTCTCATCTTCCCTTTCACACTCCCTGTCATGTGTCCTCATCATGCATACTTCTTATCAAGCCCTCATTCTTGTTGTATTCCTCTAAAATCTTTATAACATCAGCATCATGCACACTCCTTTTCCTCAAACTGTCTAAACTACATGTTACACTTTCCCCTGTTACATCGGTCCTTCAACTTATATTGCACTCATTTGTGGAGTGCTCCTTGTTTTACGCTCGTAGGGGTCACACACACTCACCTAGCACACTCGTGGACTTAGTTGTTTCAAGGATGCTCTTGCATCAATCATGTTGACGTCCAAATGAAGAATGACTTAGTTTGGAATTTGTTGAAATCTTTTCACCAAATTTACTCCCTCAACACATACAATTGCTTGATTAGAGACTTCCATCTAAAATATGTTGAATTTTAATGCTTAGCTCATGAACATGTGGTTTATTTCAATTTAGCATGTACTTGAACCATAAACAATGCAGCAATACCATACAAGTAGTGCAATAACCAAGATCACAAGAAGAATAACCATGCACAAGAACACAAGAGTTTATCATGGGAAAACCCTTCTCAATCAAGGGAAAAACCCAGCAATCCTTCGCTATAGAGTCAAGAGAAGATCCCCCACACCATGTACCCTAGAGCACACAAGAGGGTGCTCCTTGACCTAGAAACTTGCGCCTAAGAGAAGTGTGCACTTCAGCCGTACAACTTAGCTTGAGAGAATATCCAACCTCAGGCTTCACTCCAGTGAAAGCTTCTTCGGGAGTCATGTTCTTTAGAATCTGATGAGGACTCATGTTTTGAACATACATAGTTGTCATGGATTCCTCTGCCCACAGAAACATAGGTAGATTCTGATCATGTATCATCGCTTTGGTTGCCTCAATAATGGTTTTGTTCTTCCTCTCTGCAACCCCATTCTGCTGAGGGTTATAAGGAACGATCTACTCCCTCTTGATCCCTGCCTCAATACAAAAATCACTGAAATCCCTGGAGGTGTACTCTCCTCCATTATCTGATCTCAGCACCTTGATCCTCCTCCCGGTCAGGTTCTCA
>ML779839.1:653823-673772 GCA_009831015.1 Picea engelmannii | reverse complement strand
CAACATCCTGAAGTGCTCTTTCTGTCTGAAGCACTTCCAGCCCAATCTAAATCAGTATAACCATACAGTCTAAAGTCATGATCTCCAGTATAACAGAGACCATAATCCAACATACACTTAAGGTATCTCATCACATGCTTTGCAGCTATGAGGTGAACACATCTGGGCTCCACCAGATACTGACTCAAGGTGTTCACAGCAAAGCATATATCTAGCCTGGTATTCGTCGAATACATCAATGATCCAATAATCTATTTGTATAGAGTAGCATCAACCAACTCTGATGAAGTATCAACCAGGAGCTTCAAATTTGTTTCCATGGGTGTGTTCATGGCTTTACATTCCAACATGTCAAATCTCTTCAGTATTTCAATTGCATAATTCGCTTGGTTAAGGAAGATCTTCTCTAGGCTCTGCCAAACTTCAAGACCTAAGAAATAATGCATCGGGCCTAGGTCTTTCATATCAAACTCTGTAGCGAGCTTCTTCTTGCAATCTATGACGAGCTTTTCATCTCCTGTCAAGAATAAATCATCCACATATAGTAGCAATATAACTAGCTCATCATTCATAACCTTGAAGTATAGGTTAGGATCAACTTTAATCTTAGTAAACCCTCATGGGGGAGAAAACACAACAAAAACTTCCTCAATAATAGATTGCTAATACAATGCCAAGACTAAGACTAAAACACCAAAGATAAACCAAGACTGAGCATGCGCCTCTCTTCTCCTTCCTCATGCAATTGCAATTGCCTTCAAGATATGTGCACTAGATGAGTGTTAAAGTGTGTGTTAAAGTGAGGCACCATCCTCACATATAAATACAAGTTGAGGAGGTGCTAGGGTTATGTCTCTTCACTTGGTGGGGCCAACTTCTCCTAGAAATGGTTAAAACCACTTTATAATTACTATGGGGCGACTTTACAAATACCACTATACAATTGCAATTTGACCAATCCACAAAAGGGGATTTGATCTTATACAAGACCCGACTTGATCAATCCGCAAAAGGGGATTTGATCTATAAAATAACAACCCAAATATAAACAGAATATTCTTCGAAGTTACAATATTTCAACAATGAGGAATTGTCTGCTTGCATCTAATGATGCGACGAAGGAGAAGGGTTTGGACTCTCTCAATCAAGGCCTAATCAGACTCCAGTAAGGAAGGCCCCCAAATCTCTGAGCCATAGAAAATAGTGGGTCGGATAAGGGAGTCCATGAGAGACATCTTGGATGAGATATCCTAAAAATGGTGGTGAAAACATTGTCTCTCAAGAAGGGCTACGGACCCATAGCCCTTGGCAATCCAAGGTTGGAGGGTCGGTCGCAAACTAAAACGAGGTCCCTAAAATTGTACTCCCAAGTACATGTAGGCATTGGTGATCTCGATCTCATTTTTTCTGAAAAATAAATGAAGGTCCATGAACTACTTTGACCCAGTGAAGATCTTAACCTTGGTCTTACACACGATGACCATCAACTGCCAAAGGTTGTAGAAGAGAGCTAGGGCATCCAACTGTCTCTGTAATCCCTCTGCAATGACATCTTTTGTTGATTCTGGTCTATGTTAATATCATTGACTCCCACTCTTTCACACTTCTCAAAAAATGTTCTGAGATATCTGACTTCACAAAAGTGCAGCAGTCTAGCAGTGAAAAGACCACTCAGCAGGGATTTTACTCACAACAAAGGGAAGATTACACTTGAGAAAATTCTTCCTATTTTCTGACACCATTTCCTACTGTTTCCCCTGTTTCCTGTAGTTTCCTACTGATTCTACACCAAGTTTTCTGTCCTTCTTGGACCCTTGCTCTACCCATTTAACGAAAATTGTTTCCTGTCATTTCCTGTTTCCAATACTTGGGAACACTTAGAGAAGCCGTCTTTTCTCAAAGCTTTTGGAGCATATATGCCAACTTTTCCTCCTTTATCACCCACCTGTTGCCATCTTTCCAAATCCATGTTTTTCCTATTACTTACGGCTAAGCATAATTCTCAATAATGGCAAGGTCTTTTCCAACAATGCTGTCACTAATTCTTTAAAATTTTCCACTTGCACCAAGATCTCTTTTCCAACAATGCTGTCACTTATACTTCAAAATTTTCCACTTGCACCAAGATCTCCCTACACCAAGGATAATTCCAAAAGATCGCCTTGTCCAGATATCTTGTCGACCATATTTAAATTTTTTATCTAATATATCTTGACTTATGGTAAAAATAGTAATATGAAGTAAACTGGCCATGGTTTTGGTATTGTCACAATTGAAAATTGCATTTCGTGATTATAGTTTAGATAGTTATATTGATTCACTATAATTGAGAAATAAACGCAAGTTTGGGAATAAGAGTAATTTTCTAGCAGTTTAAACTGCTCAAGGATAATTGTAAATAATAGCATATTCCATTCAATAGGTTTTTACAAAAAACAAACATCTGACTCAGTAACTAGTTGTTGTCTTACATTGCCAACATAACTACTAACCATTCAGTGGATTCTTTAAAGTGGCAATAGTAATATCTAATTCAGGCTGAGTTTAGACAATGGGAGGCGTTTCACTGTATGTGAACATTATATGAATAGATGCACATTGCAAACATCAGAAGGCCTATATTTTAACAATTTCGATGCACTATCTGATTTCACATTATCCTAACACCATGTTGGATATAAAGAAGACAAAAAGATGCACCAACTTTTCATTTGCCTTTTCTTGGGAAAAAAACTCAGAGCTTAGAAATCAAAAGAGCTAAAACATAAACACTAACAATGCTATCCCAATGCTACTCTGTAAAATAACAGTCAATAGTCTTGAGCATATACCGGAGACATTCCAGATAGCCATTTTGTCACAACAGCAAGGTCTTGGCGCCATTCATGTTCACAATACCAGCAATTCACAGCCCGTGCCATATTAACTGGACCCTGAACTAACCAAAAAGATTCAATGTTAAATATTGCCAGAATAAGTTTGATAGACTCGACGAATGATCTTCAGAGAAAAATTGACGACATCCTTAACAGGGAACATCTCACAGACACTGAATTAAGAATTGAGCATTTAAATGCCTCAGGCATCATGAAGTAGGCATCACCACATCTTGAAAGATCATAAAAAACCACAAAGGGAACAAGCAAATTATCCCAAATTCTTTGTCTAGGCCAAATTGGCATGCAAAATTATCAATGATGTAAACAAATCAGACAAATGGTCGTAGATGCATCAAAATATCATGATGATGTAAAATGCAAATCATGAATTCTCCATATTATAAAGTACACTGTATCCCTTATCACATTCAAACATCCTTTAATAACTATTATTACTTTTATTTTTAAAGTGTTATATGATGTAAGGAAAGAATGAAGGATAACATGCAACTGTATATTAGCACTAGCAATATAATGGAAGCATGCACAATGTAATCATATGATAGTAAAATTAAGGAAGCAAGCAGTATTGAAGTATGCAATTTTATGAGTAATATAAGAAAAACAAGCACGTTGAAATATACCACAGTTGAACTTCAAAGCATGAAAAATTAAAAGCTTTATTTTCAAGATTTCATTACATAAGAGGGACATGCAGGATGAAAAGTACCCCAGTTGAACTTTAAAGAATATTAAAAGAGTTATTCTCAAGATTTCGTATAACAAGATCTGACAATGAAAAAGAGTTCAGGAGGCTGATTGACAAGTCATAATCTAATGGGATGTGTTTACACATGTATTACATCTGTATTTTATCTTGTTTTACTCCAGTACACTTGTCTTTTGTCCTTTTCAGATGAGTTGGTCCAAAATCCTCACTCACCTTCTTATAGTATTTTATAAAAGACTTTGTCAAAGACACAATCTCCCATAAGTTCTGTACTCCTATATAATCCAATGCAATATAGAGTGTATAACATATGTACAGTTGCAACAATATCTTTGTACTTACATGCTGCCTCTCTTGGGGTTTTATTCTTGTATGCAAGTATTCACATTGCTGTTACTGTGTTCATATCAATTGGTATCAAAGCCAAAGTTCAAGTTTGAGGGAGTGGCCCAGAGACACCAACAGCTCATATCTCAAGCGTTTCCTGAGAGACATGAATTTCTACAAGAAATTCATCCACTGTTACTCCCACATTGCTCAACCATTGAATCATGCCCGTAGTCAGAAAACTCTTCGCTAGACTCCTGGAGCAGACCGAGCATTTCATAAGTTGAAGGATGTTCTCTGTTCTTCCCCAGTGCTTTCTCTCCCAGATTTGTAATAGCTTTTCGAGATCAAGACAGATACTTCTCAATATGCCATGGGCATTGTTCTTAAGCAAGGAGGGCATCCAGTTGCCTATCATTCAGAAACCTTGTCCCGACCCAAGTCAACTACAACACATATGACAAGAACTTCTATGTGTTGAGGTCCAAGCACTCGAGCAAAGGCATCACTACATTAATTAATTTGGGAATTTTAGACTGTCAATTCAAGAATTGAAGAGCCTTTGCCCATTCCATACAGGCCATGGGAATCAATCTCCATGGAATTCATCAACGATTTGCCAACCATTCAGCAAAAGCATGACTATATCTACAAAATGGTCTGCAGATTCTATAGATGGCAACCATCATTCCCTGAAGCAAGACTATTGTTGCCCCTAAAGTTGTAGAATTATTCTTTCAGCATGTTTGGACTTTAGAGCCATTTTGGCTTACCATTGACAATCATTTCTGATCATGACTCCAAATTCCTAAGCCACTTTTGGAAATCCTTGTGGAATCATTTGGGTTGTTAGTTCAGGTTTTCCACCTCCTTCCATCCTCAAACTGTCATCCAAACCAAGCTAGTTTACAGGACCTTGGTCCATGCTCTCCACACGTTTTGTGACACAGCTACAGCAAGGTGATGCCTGTCCCTATAAGGCTTTCCCTTTGAAAGTATGTTATGGCTTATATCCCCTTGCCCCTTATGAGATTCTAGTTGCTCCTCCAACTCCATCCACATCCCACCAACAGAAGAAGCAAGACAAAGCTTCTTCCTTTGTGAAGAACCAGCCAAGCTCCACGACAGAGTCCATGACATACTTCTACGGACACAGGCCAAGTACAAAGCATTACATGACAAACATCAAGTTGCTCCTCATTTTCAGGTTGATGATCGAGTTTTGCTTCACTGGGACAAACAAAGATTCAGAAATCAGCAGCATCACAAGCTCAAGCCAATCCAATAACGGTCTTAGACCATCACACCAAAAATGAGCACCAATGCTTTCAAGTTGGACCTTCCACCTGAATTTGGCATCCTTATGTGCTGATTGTCGATCAACTCATGTTGTATGTGCCCCCTCACTTGGAGGAACTAGTTTCAATCACACATTCAGAGGCAATCATTCCAAATTTCCAGCCTCCTCTTCCTCACGATACATTTCTTCATGTCAGCACCGAATCTACCAAGCAACATCAGATTACCACTTATTTGGTAGGCCACAAAGGCACTTTACCCACTCAAGCCAAACAGTTGCCCTGGTCAGCATTTGAGCAGCAATTCCCCATCCACAAAAGAAATCAGGGACGATTTCCTCAAAAGAAGTGAAGAATTGATGAATTATATTTACACTATCTGTTTTGTATCTTAGTATGCTTGTATTTTGTCCTTTTCAAGTGACTTGGTCCAAAATGATTACTCATTTTAACATACCTAAGTATATACTATTAAATGTATATTTACTTTATTCCTTGGAAATAAATTCCCGGGCACTTCCCTCCATTCCAAGGATGGTACCTAGTGTAAAATGGGTGGCATAGACTTAATGTGCCCGACCCCATGGGAATCAAACCGGAGACCTACACAGCACACTGGATTATTGACAAGGAACTCGCAACAGTGGCACCAAACAATTGAGCTAACTCTTGGGGCTTATTAAATGTATATTTATTACCTACCTACTAACTAGGATATATATATATATATATGCCTTATATTACTTAATAAGTATTCCTTATTAATTAATGTATTAAGTAATATATATATATAACTATGGGTCACAAGTATTCATCGTGACCCATCCAGTCAATGTTATATAAGAAAATCACGCTGTTCAGTTGGAATCATCACTTTCCTTTCATTATAGTTTCATCCTTTACGGATTACATGGGCTTGTCCATTTTCTTATAATTCCCAATGGCTCCTTGTAACCATTGTCAAGGTTGTTACAAGTGGCATCAGAGTGGTTCTTTCAGCTGGCCTATGGCCAAATTCATTGTCAATGGCAACAAACTTCTGAGTCGGTAGCCCAACCTTCAAGATATTTTGGGGCAAAGAAATTCCGTGAAGTGGAAAGATTCATAACCATTGTTTTTAGCCAAAAAAAAAGGGATGGTGTGGGTGATAATAACATTGCAAAGAAAAATTTAAACATTTTACAATTCCTCCATAAGGTATAGCACTGCCAAAAAATTGCTCGAATTGCATGGAAAACATATATGTTGTACAAAAAATAAAATTAAATAGCCACAAGGGAGTGTCGAGAGTTTCCCACAGGAAGCAACCTCTTATCTCTATTGTTGCCGATGTGACTTCATTTTCATTGTGCATTAAGACAAGCATAAAATGTGCATCATTGTCACAACAATATAATATAAATTGTATCAAATAAAAAGAAGAGGCAGTCTGAAATCATTGAACGTTGCATTGAACATCTGTCACAATACCACCAATGAGATATCTGCAAACAAGTTGTCATCTTATTTAGCAAATGTCGTCTGATGCAAGAAGAACATCTTTTGCCATGAAAGAGCAAGGACAGTCAAGCAAATAAATTGAGAGGGATTGTCAAAAAAATTAAAAGAGTCCATTGCACTCAGAAAGAAATATATTTAACATTGATTTAATCCCTCATAAAGTTGCCTGCCAAATATACATCATCATTGTCTCTGCTAGAAACACAGCTTCATGAGGATCTCTTTCCTTTTCCTGGAAAGTGTGGAAGCAATAGTGTTGTTCACTCAACCTGTCCAGTATCGTCGTCCATTATCACCATTACATAACCACTGCATGAGATTAAGGTTAAGTCACAAATGTAAGGTTGTGCCCGATAAAGCTCAAAAAGAGATTAAAAAGTTTGGGATCCCTTTGTATATGCAGAATATATGATGATATGATGTAGCATTCATGTGCGTGTGCATATCTTCACAAAGGAGTTGGATCCAACGGTCAGGAATGAGGATTTTTTCACCATTGACCAAGGTTCAATTCCCATGAGGGCCATTCTATCTCCTTAAGGTACCCATGGGGATACCTGGAGGTAGTGGTCGAATATGTGAGGAATGCATTGTAATACTAGCATGCATATAAGTGGATGAAAGCCCGCCCCCATGTTCTCCTTAAGGCCAACCATGTTTTAAGTCCATTGGGTTGTGGTCTAGAGGCAATTTCAGGACAGAAATTTTGTGGAGGGAAAGATCACCATTATATTTAGGAAAACGATAAAGGGTGTTGTGGGTAATATTAAGATTTTAGAGAAAAAAATCCCAAGAGGTTATCTCAACTAGTTGTTGCCAATCTTGTTGGGCACTTCAATAGTTCTGTGCCAGCAAGTGCATAGTTTGAATCCCCTTAGGTTAGGCGCACTAGTCTACGATGACATGTTTACTAGGGATGCCATCCACAAATGTGGGGAAGCATCCCTTGGGTTTCCCTGTGACGTTTTTCTCGGAGAGAAGAAACAATAAAACAAAAACATTGAAGAGGAAAAATAAAACATTTTGCAATTCCTCCATAAGGTCTAGCGCTGCCAAAAAAACTGCTCAAATTGCAGGGAAAACGTATATGTAGCACAAAAAATAAAATTAAATAGACAAAGAAGGAACCTCTTGTCTCTATTGTTATCATTGTGACTTTATTGTTTCATTGTACATTAAGACAAGAATAAATTCATCGTTCTCACAACAATATACGATAAATGGTATCAAAGAAAAAGAAAAGGCAGTTTGAAATCATTCAACGTTGCATTTAACCTGTCCAAGCCCACCAGAAAGATATCTACCAACAAGCTATCGTCTCATTTAGGAAACGTCATCTGACGCAAGAAGAACATATTTTGTCATGAAAGAACAAGGACAGTCATGCAGAAAAATGGAGAGGATGTCAAAAAAATTAAAAGGGTCCATTACACTTGAAAAGAAATATATTTAACATTGATTTAATCTCTCCTAAAGTTGCTTGCCAAATATACATTGTCGTTGTCCCAATGCAATTCACACATAAGAGATCCAGCAATTGTTGATATTTTACTTATGCAGCTAATAGTTACAGTTCTTCTTTCGTTATTACAATTACTTTAGCACATTAACTGCATATATAAGATCACTGAAAGAGAGGCAATCACAGAGACAAGAGAGACACAAAGGTTATCCTGGGATACCCTCTAGGGGAAGAAAACCCAACAAACTTCCTCAATATAGATTAGCCAAC
This sequence comes from Picea engelmannii, assembly GCA_009831015.1. Taxonomy (NCBI): domain Eukaryota; kingdom Viridiplantae; phylum Streptophyta; class Pinopsida; order Pinales; family Pinaceae; genus Picea; species Picea engelmannii. The sequence continues at coordinate 665,306 of ML779839.1, read as the reverse complement.
CAAGAACAATGTTTCTCTACAAGAGAGAACTAACAAGGCAGAAGATCATCCTCTAACCCTTCACTAGGAAAGAGTAGCACACCACTTAACCAAGATGTATTCAAGAGATGGACCAAAACCCTCATCAACGTCACACCTAGCTGCAGTAACTTCTTCCTCCAAGACTTGCGCACTTCTCCTCTTGACTGCAAAGCTCATGAGTGAGTGTCCAAGTGAGGCGCTAGCCTCCCTTATAAATAGTAGTCTGGCCTCCCTAAATTGGATCTGGGCCGACCTATCACTTTACCCTTTTAATTTACATTTAATTGTTAAGGCACAATAGGGTTGACTTTTACAAAGGCACAATAGGGTCGTCTTAACAAATATAATATAATAATATTCTTTAGGATTTGTCTTGGTCAAATACAATAAGGATATCTTTCGAAGCTACTCAATCTTCAACAACAGCAACTCGAATCTTCAATCCGTTGAAGATTACATATGGGCCTATTCCCACATGATCAAGTTCGTCTGATCAATCTTGGAATATCGACACGATGCTCCAATCATCAACACTCCCCCAAGGAAAAATTTGCATTCCTGCCAAGCTCATCCCAGACAGAGGCTTAGTGCAAATGTCAGCTATCTGCTCATCTGTGGATATGTGATGGAGCCTCACTACTCCTTCTTGTACCATGTCTCTGCTAAAGTCCTGCAAGATCCTTCGAAAAGCCATTGTGCTTCACTTATTGCGTCACTGGCTATGATATATGACTGAGTGCTACAGCTATTTGCTTCCCTGCTTGTCTGGAAATCTTGCTCGATCCCAAGTTGAAGTAGCACCTCAGGTGCTAGATTTGTCTTCTGCACTTCCAATCCAAAAACTGTATATCCTGGCAGCCATACTTCATCATCGGAGATCAATCATATCTATCTGTACAACATAGGTACCTGCATGTTGTGTTGTAACCCAATAATACGATCATGGCTCAACCATACTCTGGCACAAGATGCTCTCTGCAAAGCAAATGTTTATCCCATCACACAACTTCCTCAGATGTGTCGTCATAGGTGTGTCCATGGACTTTTTGTCCATCATGCTAAACCTCTTTAGTCTCCTCACTGAAGATCTCATCTGGTGCCAGCCACGCTTCCAATCCCATTATATCTAATCAAGATCCTTCATCTCAAACTCTGAAATCAACTCCCTCTATCTGACAGAATCCTCGGACCATGCTTCTGTCTACTGCATGCCCCTTTGCATTCTACAAAGTGTCATGAAACTATGTTGGCTTCTTCTTGATCACTAACTCCCTCGGAGTCCGACTCCCTCTCAGATTTATCTCTTATGACCATCTTGACAAGAAGAGGTCAGAAACTGAATCAAAAAGGTTCAATGATTAGAACAAACTAGAAACCCTGAAATTTCAATTTTGACCATAAAAAACAATTTTGACCAAAAGTCAAATCTTTGACTTTGACCAGTCAACCTTTGACTTTGACTTTGACCCAAAAACTCAAACTTGATCTTTTTGCTGGCTAAGGGCACCAAAGGATGCGCTAGGCTAGGGCGAAATAGAATACCCAAAAATTAAGTACAATGCTTCACTGAAAGTGCCCAAGAATTTCGGCTTAGGGTTTGTTGCAGTTGCAAAATCAAAAACCCTAGTTGCAGTTGCAACTAGTGCTACAACGAGCTTGACAAGGAACTCCCGATCTACCTTCTAGCGGTTAGATTGTTCTAAAGGTAGTGTGGGCCCATAACCTGTTAGAATAATGTTGATGTGCTCGTTTCACCATAGACAATGCTACACCATTGTCACCCAACCATAGGCACAAAGCCACCCCCAAACACAACCTTTGACAGAAAGAATGATTCCAGGAAGCCACACCATAACCAACAAATAACCAAGAGAGCACACCTTCTCCAAGGGTAGCGCACAAGAGAAAGTACCAGAAAGACGAAAAAAAAGAAAATTGTACAACTGCAGTTGTTGTTGCTCCTCCTCCAAACTTGCACACTATTTCTGGTTTCCTGAGTGAGAGTGAGTGAACAAATGAGCCAAGACGTCCTCTATTTATATTAATCTGTCCAGTGACTTTTCTGGCTAGGCCAACCTAACTTTCTGGAAATTATATTTTTTGTTTATCTTTTTCCTGTGAAGTCAATTTGTCTTCCTGGAGGATAATGCCTTAATATTATATATTCTGCTAAGCCGACATGTCTTCTAGGGTTTTCACACATCTGTTTAGGGTTTCTCTTGCTTCCGGAATATTCTATTCTAGTCAAAGGTTACATATGGAGGTTAATACCTCCCACAGCTACCATAATATCAACACACTCAACCCAAAGTTGACTCACCACCATAGAAATCAATGGTTGCTTTCAGCAACTCTCAACAACTCTAATTTAGAGTATTTTTTAAATATTGCTTGAGACTAGCGGTGGTTGGTGATGAATTTGATCATCTCCCTTGCTTGTCCTGTGAGTTCCTTAATCCATGGAACTTTAATGTCAATCTCTTCTAGTTCTAAGATCAAATTTAAATTATGGACAATGCAAGGAGTCCAAAAAATGTGATCATATCTAATCTCAACAATCAACCCTACAGCTTTGCAAACCAGTGCATTATCTGTAATAACTTGCACCACCTTACTAGGCCCTATCTCCTCAATAGCTTTGATTAAAATATCAGCAATGAACTGAGCATCCTTTACCTCCCCTGAACAGTCTTCGGCCTTCAAAAACATTGCTCCTTTTGGCGAAGTGGCAATGATATCAATCAATGGCCTACACTTAGTATCTATCCATCCATCTGAGACAACGGTAACCCCGGAGCTAGTCCATGAAGAACGAATAGGTGCTAAAATATCCTCAACAAGCTCCTTCTACTTTCTGAGCAGTTCGGTTCCAACTTTTTCATAGGTAGGCCCCTTGAACCCTTGAGAAGTTGTGTTAGTTTCCCTCACCATGTCTTGACAATAAGGAGACTGGACCACGTTAAAAGGGATACCACAAGCATAGATGGCCCTTACCACTCTTGATTCAGCTTCCTCTCTCCCTTGAGTATTCATCATTTTAGCTATTCTACCCTCTCGAATTGATGGACTTCTAGCACTTTTTGATGTTGGTTGTTGTTGTTGAGTTTCTCTCCTCTTCCTTGTTTCAAGCACAATCCTTGGCTCAAATTTTGGAGCCTAAGGAGTAGAATTGGCAAGATGTTCATGTCTTTTTTTAATCCTCCTTAATCTCACACATCCTCCTTTCTTGTGGGTCAACTGTCTTTGAGCAAACATCGACACCCTTTCCTTTGTCCTGCAAAAAATGTGACTTCACTCTTCAGTAAGAGCCCTTGTAAGGTTTCTGACACAGATTGCATATCCATTCCCATGAACCACCACCAACCATTCTTGAAACCTTTGTTACATGCCTCCAAAGAGGATAAAAGTCATCCCTCGTGTTGCTCTTGGGCACTAGGGTAGAATTACCTTGATTGGAAGCCATTGTTTCTCAAAAAAAAAAAAATACAAAAACAAATATGCAATAAATAAAATGAAAAAGGAAATAATAACGTTTATTATTTCCCTAGAAAACCCTTCAAAATAAACTCTTAGAAAACACTAAATAATTCAAAGACGCTTGCTCCTTACCACAAGATGTTTTTTGTAGCTGAAGTTGCCCAAAAACACCACAAAACAGAACTCAATGATGGTTGTAGCTGCCCAAAAACACCACAAAACAGCAAACAACTATGGTTGTAGCTGCCCAAAACACCACAAAACAGCAAAAAGGATGGTTGTAGCAGCCTAATACTCAGAATCCTCTCTTGCTGAAGTCACCCTTGCTCAAATCCCCCTTGCTGAAATCGCCCTTGCTCAATTCCCTTTGCTCAAATCTCCCTTGCTCAAGCCTTAAACAGTGTGAGGAAAAATGAAAGGGACATCCTCTTTTAAAGAAATTTTTTTTCTAGAGGCTTCTAGAAGTCTCAATAAAATAATATTTAAACCTAACTACCACAAAAATATCATTTTTAAACCCAAAAAATCAGTTTTTAATGGTCCCATGTGTGTCGTACATCCTGAAACGTGCCATACGAACACTGAAAAACATTGTACGTACGCGGATACGCATTTCACTGAGTCTGAAACGCGTATCAAGCGAATTTCACACGAGTTTTTGTGTTTCAGTAAGAAAACGCTGCCGGTATGAGGGGGGCTGGTGTTTCCTACAACTTAGTGTTCAACTCCTGCCTGGTAGGTAGGAGGTGGCCAAGTGCATCAAGTGAGTATCTATAATGGGAGAAGGCAGTTCATAAAAAATGAGCACAAACTCCTACTGATCTGAACCCCCTACAAACCAACCACAAGCCCGTCCGAGGGTGCTAGCCAAAACAATGGACTCTAATAAGTAGTAAGCTAGATACAAGTACCGATTCCAACCCGCTAATGATTCAACATAGCCCCAAAAATCATGGAGGATTGATACTAGGCTTAAAATTGTCCCAAGGCGAAAGGAGGTAACCCCAATTTTAGCAAGGATGATCAAGATGGAGATTGTTTGCTTGCACCTGATGAAGGAGAAGGTTCTCCACCCTTTCAAATGTGGCCCAATCATAGTAGCAAACAAGGCCCCCAAACCTCTAAATCGTAAAGAATTATGGGTTGGATAACAAAATCCATGAGAGACATCTTGGATGAGATGCCATGCAAATGAACTTAGAAACACCATCTCTCTGTTGAAATATTGTAACTAGAAAGAGTATTCTATTTATTATTGAGTCATTATTAATTAGATCAATCCCCTTTTGTGGATTGATCATGTCGGGCATTGTAAATGACGAAATCCCCTTTTGTGGATTGGTCAAACCCTAACTATATTATGCCAATTAAGAAGTCGACCCCCAGGCCTAATTAAAGTGGTTTTAACCACTAAGAAGAGAAGTAGGCCCTGCCCAGTGAAGAGACACCTTTCTAGCACCTGCCAGCTAGTATAAATAAAGGAGGCCAGTGCCTCATTTGTTCACTCACTCATTCAATCATCAAGTGCACAAGTTTGGAGAGTTGCAGTTGGGAGAAGAAGGAAGAGAGAGGTGCACTGCTCAGTGTTGGATATTCTCTAGTGTTTTGGTTTATTGTCTTGGCATTGTATTGGCTATCTATATTAAGGAATTTTTGCTAGGTTTTCTCCCCCATGAGGTTTTCCTACGATAAATGTTGTGTATCTTGTGATTGTGTTTCTCTCAGTGATCCTACCTATGCTATGGTTATCTAGTAAATTGAAAAGAAACCTAATAATAGCTCAAAACTTAACATGGCTTCACAGCAGTTGCAGGTGTAGAGTCTCGGTTCTAGAAGGAACAGTTGCAGAAAAAGCAGAGGACATACTCTCTGGGAGTGAGACAGATAGTGCTTTGCAGAAAGCACATAGAGCTAGCACATGATTGTGCAGATTGAGTTGCAGCTTAGCAAGTGTACCAGGTTGGTGCAAAGTGATGCGAAAATTTGATTTGAAGTTGAAGATAGAAAGACTCATATCTGCAAGATAAAGCAAGCTCCTAGAGCTTGGTATGGCAGAATTGACAGTTTCCTGACGAGCTTGGGCTTTACCAAGAGTAAATTTGATTCTAACCTTTACTTCAAGGTTATGAGCCAGTTATATTATTGTTGTATGTGGATGACTTATTCTTAACTATAGAAGAAAAGCCCATCACAAAATTGTAAGAAGAAGCTCACTGGAGAATTTGAGACCTAGGCCTGATGCACTATTACTTAGGTCTTGAAGTTTCGCAGAGCCCAGAGAAGATCTTCCTTAACCAAGGGAAGTATGCAATTGAATACTGAAGAGGTTTGATATGTTGGAATATAAATCCATGAACACACCCATGGAAACGAGGTTGAAGCTCCTGGCAGATACCTCGTCAGAATTGGTTGATGCTACTCTGTACAGACAGATTATTGGTTCGATGATGTCTCTGACAAATAACAAACTGGATATATGTTTTGTTGTGAACACCTTTTGAGTCAGTATCTAGTAGAGCCCAGACGTGTTCACCTTGTAGCTGCAAAACATGTGATGAGATACCTTAAGGGTACGTTGGATTTTGGTCTCTTTCGGCTCCTTGCTATGGATAATGATATTGATGATGAGAAAAACTTCCGATGATTTATAGATATGCCAATCGGTGTTCCAGATGTTGTTGATGTTGTTTCCCTCTCTCTCTCCTTATGATGTTGTCGAATACCCTTCTTGTTAAGGGGGAGTGTTGAAATATTGTAACTGCAAAGAGTGTTCTATTTATTATTGAGTCATTATTAATTAGATCAATCCACTTTTGTGGATTAATCATGTCGGGCATTGTAAATGACCAAATCCCCTTCTTTGGATTGGTCAAACCCTAACTATATTATGCTAATTAAGAAGTCGGCCCACATGCCTAATTAAAGTGGTTTTAACCACTAAGAAGAGAAGTCGTCCCTGCCCAGTGAAGAGACACCTTTCCAGCGCCTGCCAACTAGTATAAATAAAGGAGGCCAACGCCTCATTTGTTCACTCACTCATTCACTCATCAAGTGCGCAAGTTTGGAGAGATGTAGTTGGGAGAAGGAAGAGAGGCGCATTGCTTAGTGTTGGATATTCTCTAGTGTTTTGGTTTATTGTCTTGGCATTGTATTGACTATCTATATTAAGAAAGTTTTGTTAGGTTTTCTCCCCCATGAGGGTTTCCCAGGATAAATGTTGTGTATCTTGTGATTGTGTTTCTCTTAGTGATCCTACCTATGTTATGGTTATCTAATAAATTGAAAAGAAACCTAATAATAGCTCAAAACTTAACACTCTCAAACAAGGTTAGGGGTTCATCGCCCTTATTGACAGTGGACACAGGGTAAAGACCGTGCCCCAAATTGAAATGAGGCCCTCGAAAGTGAACCCTTGAGTATGTACAGAAGTTGGTGATCTTGATCTCCTCCCCTCTAAAGAAGAAATGGAAAATTGAGAAGACCTTTTTCGACCCACTGAAGGTCAAATAAAAAGAACAATGCATTTAATTATCTCTGTAAACCCTCTAGGGAAGATGCTAAGAGGATAACATCATCAGCAACAAGAACAAATATCAAAACATGGTGTGAGAAGGTATCCATCACCATTCCAGATATGCTCACGAAGGAAGGACTCCAACTCATTGATGTAGATCCCAAACAAGAAGGGAGACAATAGGCACCCCTACTTGACCCCAATAGTGCTCCTAATAAAATATGACACATTGTGTGTTGTGCAAAGATGGCCTAGGACAAAGTCATACAGGCGCATGATGGCAACTAAGAGAGTCTCAGAAATGCCAATGTCTTTGAGCCTCCAAAATAGGGCCTCTCATGGGGCCGAGTAAAATGCTTTTCCAAATTCTACAAAGCAACAATAGACTTTCAAAGGGCAATGGCTTGCCTCATCAATGGCTTAGAGTGTAAGACTCTGATTAATGGTCTATAGGTGAGTTAGAAGCCAACCTACCCTCTAGCTAGAAGGTGTCTTCACTCAAGCTCCTCAAAAAACCTCAAATGGAGGGTAGTAGCATAGAGCTTCAAGAATGTATGATCAACCATGATCCTCCTATAATTGTTAGGATCTACATTGGAGCCCAATTTGTGGATCAAGTTGAAAGTTTGATGGGACCAAATCTATGGGAAGCCTATGATGACAACATGATTAAATAGGTCGACAATGTAATAATCAAGGGCATGAAGACCATGTTTGAAGAACTTGTCCTAAAATCCCTCCTCGTTTGTTTCTTTACTAGTATTCATGACTCTAACTACCCCCTGAATATCTCGCTATGAAAATAAGTATCATTGGATGACAGTGGAAGTGACATGGGTTGGGGTTTGCTCAGGAATATCATATACAACACACATATGCAAGAACATGGAACTGTTGTCAAGGTCCAGGGGGAAGGGGGAATGATAGGGGAATATTGTACACCAAAAGGTTTTTGGGGAATGGAAAAGAGAACACATAATTAACATCTCCTCTATAAATGAAGAGGTGTTTCTTATAGTGAAGGAGAAGACAATAAGAATTTATGAGACCGAGGTAGGAAGAGTGATTATGCGTAAATACATAAAAAAGTTGGTTATGAGTGCCCTTACAATCCTCGGCATAACACCAGTTTAGAGGACATGAACTGGTTTTGGAAAAGGGGGAGAGGGAACTAGCAAGGTGGGCAGAAGTTTTAAGGACTGCTTCTCAAATAATGGAGGACAATCATGCATATTTGGAGGCAAACTGAATGGAGGAAAATTGGGAGGCCAAGGGTAGTGTTACACCCCAAATTCTTTAAGGTGTACCCTATATTTTTGTATCATATGTGATCACTCCGATGTGCCCAAAGTGTGATGATTTTCTTTGTATGTGGCCATGATGGACTAATTTTGATGTACAAGTGTTGGTTAGAGGTTAACCAAATCCCCTCTGGTGGATGGTCATGGCATGTCCTCTTAGTCCTCATTCTTAGAGTGCTTTATTTTATTACTTCGTCCAATTACCCCTTCGCAATTGGTAACTCTCCTCTAATGTTGGGCATTTCTGTCCTGGGTAGGTATGCATTCTAAGATGGATCTACCACGATAGATGATTTACGGGGCCTCTAGCTACTCACTTATTATTATTCATTTTGTAAAAGGTGATTGCGCTTTGTAAGGGTTGTCACACTCGTGGTTTAGCACACCTTACCCACATGGACCATCTCTTTCTTATGTATGTACCACACTTGAGCCTTTGGAGGCCATTCTACACATGATTATCTAGTTGCACATTTTTTGAGGCAATGTTACATGCATGGCATGAATTTTGAGACATTAGGTCACCCTCTCCGAGGCACGAACGGGCTATTTTCATCCACATGGACATCCTCTATACCACCATGTGTCAAAAGCCAAAACGTCCCCCTCCTTTGGCACTTTTTTAAAGTGTTTTTCTCATTAAAGGGGGGCGACTTTACTTTGGGATATTTCAAGAGGAAGTTCGAGCTTGTTTGGGGATAATTTGATGAGGTGGAGGTCACTTAAGTGACTTGGCAGGTGGAGGTTTCTTTAGCCCTTATCTTCCATTGTGGATGCACTTTATGACCACGTTTTGAACACCCCAGAAAATTAAAGAAACCATCCACTTTTGGGGCAATTTTAGGGCTTGGGATGAGGTTGTCCCCCACTTTTGAGCTAGACGTTGCAACTTGGAGGACCAAGGAATATTCCTTTCCTTGTTATGAACCCTCCCAATTCTTTTCAAGTGGAACGTTGTACCAAAAAGACCAAAGGAGCCCTCTTAGAAGCTTGACATCATTTTTTGTTATTGGGGGTTTTATGACACATTTTTTTACTTGGAGGATCACTCCCATGCTTCATGGAGGTTCCTTGACCTTAGGTATGGACATGGTTAAGCTTTGGAGACATATTTCAAGGATTTATGGACATTATTTGAGCATTTTTAGAGCATATTTTATTAAAACCGTCCCCTTCTATGAGGGTTTTCACAATGTAAAGCATCATTTAATTGTATTTTTTATTCGGTCTCTGGTTTGTGTGGATGAGAAGTCCTGCTATTTTATTCCTTAACCTAATCTTAGGGAATAAAGAGTGGAGAGGAGTTAAGAGCCTCATCTATGAATAAACGCACTCCTCTCACTCATTTTTGTAGTGAATTGTTGGAGATTATTCTTGGGGCCATTTAATAGAAGATCTTTTCTTGGTGCATTTTTTGTGTCAATTCTTGGAGCTCTATCTTTTTTGGTTATTCTTCTTGGCATATTTTCAAAGACTTGTGATTTGTTCAAGTTCTACATAAACTAGCAAGATCAATCCATTGAGGAGTTGCACAACTACTTGGAGAGAGGACGTCTAGGGTTTGTATCTCTTCCTCTCTAAAACGATTTGGTAAGGGTTTGTCTCTTGTCTTGATAAGTTTTTATGCTCCTTGGCAATGGTTTCAAGCATTCTTTCTAAGTCTTTTGTTGATCTTGATGGTGAAGGATATTCCCTTAAGGAAACACTTCTTGTAGGGCATTGATTACCATGGTTTGTCTTGATTAGCAAGAGACTACTAGCCTTGTGGCTCTAATCTTTAGTTCTAATCCATAAACGGGGATAATCAATTCTTAGAGGGGCATACTTCTTGACCCCATAAGCCCTAGGTGGAGATATAAGGCTATGCCCTAACTCCCAACATTCACCAACCAAAAACCCTAAAAGTTTAATTCTTGTCTTTATTTTCCATAAAATACAAAAATACAAAAAATATAAAAGATATAAAGTGTCAAAAATATTTATTCTTTGTTGTCTAGAATAAATCTAATAGTTTATTTTTACTTTCTAGACATTTCTATCCAAGGGTTTGTGCTAAATTGTTGAATGTTTAATCCTAGGAGGCAAATCAGCCCTCTTAGAGTGCTCTTTATTGTCTTATCTAAAGTTCTTGTCACTGATTTAAGGGTTTATTCAATTCTGGAAATTAATTACAGCAATAGAAATCAGAATCGTTGAAACCCTAGATCTAGGGTTTGAACCTAAAAGGTAAAATCTAACCCTACCCTTGCTCTTATTTCACTTTAGTATTGTTTATGAAGCTTATCTAACGTATTCTAATAGTGAAAATCATCTCCAAAGCAGTTCATTGCTTTCGGATTTCATTTTCAAGATTTTTGGTGAAACCCTTGGGGGATTTCCACCATTTTTTGCATGTTTGAAGTAATTGCTTGGTTAAATCTCATTTGTACTTGCATTAGGTTGTTGTTGGGTTGTTTTTGCACTAATATATCTTTTTCCCAGCAAGGAGTACCCAAGGATCTTCATCCCAAGCAAGGTTGTTGGGAGCGGGTAGCGGGAGAAGGAAGCACAGATTTTCAAAAATCTCCAAGAGCGAGAGCATTTCGGGAGCGTTTTATATATATATATATATATAACGCTCCCGTATATCTTTTTCCCAGCAAGGAGTACCCAAGGATCTTCATCCCAAGCAAGGTTGTTGGGAGCGGGTAGCGGGAGAAGGAAGCACAGATTTTCAAAAATCTCCAAGAGCGAGAGCATTTCGGGAGCGTTTTATATATATATATATATATAACGCTCCCGTATATCTTTTTCCCAGCAAGGAGTACCCAAGGATCTTCATCCCAAGCAAGGTTGTTGGGAGCGGGTAGCGGGAGAAGGAAGCACAGATTTTCAAAAATCTCCAAGAGCGAGAGCGTTTCGGGAGCGTTTTATATATATATATATATATATATATATATATATATATATATATATATATATATATATTGATGCATATATATATAAGACATGCAGAATGTTGAATCAATTGCAAAAAACATGAAAACGTAGATATAAGATCATTTAACTAATTGATTAGAGATGATCATTAAAGCATCAACCATTTAGTACATACTACACATATAACATCAATCATAAACATTTGTGGGACTCAACATTAAAGCATCATAACATCAATCATAAACTTCAAA
>ML779839.1:630601-651392 GCA_009831015.1 Picea engelmannii | reverse complement strand
GAAGCCTTCAATATTCCTTCCAAGTTCTCCAATCCCTTCCAAGCTCTCAAATCTCCCTTCGTTCTCGTTCAATCTTCCCTCAATCCCATCAATAACTAGCAAGAACCCTCTCAAAACCCTCCTAGCAAAGATGAGTTAAATGAGAAATAGAATGAGAGAAAAATTGAGTGAGTCAGTGTTTTATTCCCTTAGAAACCCTAGCCATACCTTTTCCTCTCTTATGGAACCTTGTCTTGGTTCCCACTCACTCCCAAAACAAAAAACAAAAAAATACCCTCTCTTGCCTCACACGTGCGGATTGAAGGGGAATCCTTAGGGAGTGTTTTTTTAATGGAGGGAGCGCTCAGGGAGCATGATTCCTAAGCGCTCCCTTAGGGAGCACGCTTCGGGAGAGGGGGCGTGAGGAGGGGGGGCGCTCCCCCTCAGCCTAGATCCCAAGTGCTTTTAAGCACTCTTGGTTCATCACTGTTTATGGTCCAAATCTGCAATTTTCTGTGTTTTCTGTCAGAAATTAGATTCTGGAACCTTTGGACAGCATCAAACTAGTCCGATTTACAGCAAACAATCAAGATATAACTCAGGTATATCAATTACCTTGATTTGTGCAACAAGATCTCACTCTTAAAAGGTACATATTTTGTCATTGTAAGAGTGATTTTGTAGTGCTGATTTGTATCTTTCTGTTGTAGAATATTTATATCAGATCTCAGCACTCTTATACGTAGCTCCTAACCCTCTCTACATTATAGTGGTTTATGCCCTAACTCTTGGTTGAACATTCTTAAGGCATTTGGCTAATAAGGTACTAGTCTATCTAACGTGTATTGAGGTGTGTAGTTGGAAGGATTGGGATACCCCCTTGGTCTCTAGGAGTTGGCCTAAAGTGAAGGGGAGATCGTATTAGGGTGACAGTGGTGCATTTCCCGTATCATGTTATCCCCCCGTAGCATCCCCCCAAGGGCTGCTAGTTTGGGCAGTAACAGGGAGCATCCCATAGAAGGTGGGATGAGAAGATCTAAGGGTTCCCCTCATCGAAGTGGATGGTGATCTGAAATAAGCACAACTAGGGAGAGGTGGGTATAGGGGTGGATCATCCAGAAGGGAGAAAGAAAGGAGGGCATAATCATCTAAAGTGATGGGGATTACCAAAAAGTAGTATATAAGGGGGAGAAGGTCCCCATTGGTCATGATATAGCCAACTACACTAGCACATCCGCCATGGGGAACACGTGAAGTGGCTAGAGATCAAATAGCAGGGGACACCATTCAGGATTGAAAGCTCATAAGATTCACCGAGCCATAGAAGATGTCTACCATACATTGTAAGAGGCCACAAATCATCGTCAGAAGTCTAGGGGAGTCCTACTAAATATGGATCAATCTCTTAGATACAAAGCGCATCCTCAAACCAGTTGTGGAGAGGGATCTGGCAGGCTTGAGTCTGGGCATTGAAATCACCCAATAGGATGACCTCGCCTACTGCAAAGAACTGAATGATGTCAACATACAAATCCAGATAAGGGTCCCCCCCTGAATCATTGTGAATAGGAAAGTGGGAGGATGTCGGTGGACCATGCATGTGACCCAAACTGGGGGGTGAATTTGCACCTTGAAGGAGTTAGGAAATTAATGGCCAGAGTCTTGACCAAACAGTCTAGAAGATCTTTTGTTTAGAATCTCGACCAGAGTTTTTAGTATTAGGCCCAACCCTTTCTAATACAAAAATATCTATTGTTGTATAAAAAAAACTATTAAAGCCCTAGTTGAAATATATATTAATTAATAAGTAGGCACCTTTCCCTATGGTCACGACTCACAATTGTTCATCATGACCCATCCATTCATTGTTATAAAAAGAGATCACATTGTTCTATTGTAATTATCTGTAATGTCCCCACTAAATTTAGTTAGGTTTTTACTTAGTTTAACATTGTGGACATTTCGTCAAACAGTTTGAACTTTGAACACAAGCATTCTATCAAACAGTTTACATGTAATTATAATCTATGTTGAAGGATTACAAAGAAAACACCAATATCGAAACTCGAATATATTTATTGCATTAATATTTATGACAACTAAAATACATGGTAAAATCCCAGCAACAGTACGGAAGTAATAAATGATGAACCTGGTGTATATTTATGTATGTTGCTTCTATAAATGCCAAGATAAATATGTCTGTAGGTGTCAGAATGATGCAACAACTCCAAGCCGATGATAACAGTCCTATAGGTGAAGGAAATCGACCCAGCTAGCATATGCAGCAGCTTCAGAAATCAATGGGCAGTCTTTTAGCTGGCAGCCACTTGCATTTGCCCCTCGTAGCAGCAATAAAAATCGTCCCCGGCAGCAAAGAATCAGCCCTACTCCAAGAGAATTGACCACGGCAGAGAGTACTCAACCCCACAAGGGAAAATCGGCCCCTACAGCAAGGGTACATGGCCTCCAGCAAGGGAATCTGGTCTCCAACTAGGGAACTCGACATCCCTACAGCGGTAACTCGGCCCTCTTACACCCAAATCGACCTCCTCAAGGATGACTCGGCATCTTCAAGAAAACTCGGCCCTAACACTAGCAAAACTCAGCCACCAAATGAGAAAAACTCCGCCACCAAATGAGAAACTCAGCCACAAACAAAAACTTCGGCCACCAAAAGATAAACTTTGTCACAAATGAAGCACAGTGAAAAGATCTGAGTGATCTTCTCTCCACAACTAGCTAGGGTGGAAGGCCTCACCACCGAAACCAATCTTTCTCCTCTAAGGTTTTTGGTCCCAAGAGCCAATAGCCACAAGAGCTCCACAATTTCATTTTTAGAAAATAACAATGCATAATGAGTGAGGGCGCTCTCATTCCTCTTTTAACTCTTCATTCACCCTTTTTCTAACCCTTTTACCTTTTTAATAAAGTAAAGTGGCTTTATAAGCTCGAAGTCACTTAAAACACCTTTTCACTTAATTACTCAATATCACTTTTAAAAAGATTGATTTTCTACCCCGTCGACATTAAATAATTAATCAAGTCCATTTTTCTTTCACTAACTATAACCTATGAGAATCACTTAGGCTATTCTGTCAATCTCCTGAAGTGATCATTTGGAAAGGGACATTACAGTCCTCCCTTCCTAAGATTGTTCGTCCTCAAGCAACTGCAAGTTTGGATGTTGCAAGATCTGGTCACCTTCCCACATGGCATCCTCTGTTGGCAAATCTCTCCACCTGATGTGGTACTCTCGGATCATCCTGTTACGCAATTTCCTCTCGGACCTCCAGAGCCTACTCAAGAACCAACACTAATTGCCACTCCTCATCCAATGGGGGTAACTCTACCGAAGTTGTTGTCACAATGTCTTCTTGAGGCACAAAACATGAAACACATTGTGGTTCTTACTCCCTTCCGGCAACTCAAGCTCATAAGCCACCTCGCCAACTCTCCAAATCACCCTATAGGAGCCATAAAAGCGTGGTTTTAGCTTTTCTACACCACTTTTCTTTAGTGAAGACTGTCTGCAGGGTTGTTATCTCAAAAATACCAAGTTTCCCACCTCAAAAGTGCGCTCAACCCTGTTCCTTTTTGCATAGATATTTTGTTGATTCTGTGTCATCTGTAAATTGTCCTTGAGAGTCTTGAGGATGTCTTGACTCTCTTGGATCCAATTCTTGGCTTTGGGGGCCCTGCCATCCCCAAATTCCAAATCAACAAATGAAGGAGCAGCATAGCCATATAATGCTCGGAATGGGGTCATACCAATGGACATGTGATAAGTGGTATTATAACAATGTTCTCCCAAATATAACCACTTGATCCATGCCTTTTGCTGCCCAGACACATAGTTACATAAATAACCCTCGAGCCACTTGTTCACAATCTCTGTCTGACCATCTATCTGGGGGTGGTAACTAGTGTTAGGAGTCAACTCCGTGCTAGCCAACCTATACAACTCCTGCCAAAATGGATTGAGAAATTTGTTGTCTCTGTCACTGACAATATACTTCGGAAACCCATGGAGTCTGAATACCTCCCTGAAGAACAACTTTGCTACCTATGATGCCTTGTACTCTGAGGAAATGGCGAAGAAATGTGCGAATTTGATCAACCGATCGACCACCACATATATGCAGTCTCTGCCCTGTACCTTCGATAGACCTGTGATGAAATCCATGGACACACTTTCCCACTTCTGGTCCGAGATGGGTAATGGTTGTAATAAACCCGCGGGATGAGTCTACTCTGACTGGTTTTGCTAACAAGTCATACACTCCCTCACACATCTCAATACATCATCTTTGAGGCCTTTTCGAGTGAACCTCTCCCTGATCTGCTTGAAAGTCTTAAAGTACCCAGAATGGCCTTCCATAGGTGCATCATGCATAGCCCTCATAATCTTCTCCTTCAATGTAGACTCAGGGACTAAGTATACATGGTCCTTGTAGTAGATGATGTCATCCACCACTCTGTACCTGTCATCTTGTATGTTGTGATCCATCAACTCACAAGCAAATTCATTCTTGTAATACTCTACCAAGAGATGAGATTTGCAGTCCACTGAAATCTCTGCAACTGAACATATCTCAGGTTTCCTAGACAGAGCATTAGCAACCGCATTTTTCTTTCCTTTCACATACTCAACGTCAAAGTCATGCCTGCAATTTGCTGACCCACTTTTGTTGCCTCTCATTTAAATCCTTTTGCCCCATGAAGTGTCTCCAACTGTTGTGGTCGGTCTTAACCACAAATTTGCCACCTACCAAGTACTGTCTGGATTTCGCCAAGGCATGCATGGTGGCGAGCATCTCCTTATCGTAGATGGAATAGTCTCTCCGACTCGGTGAGTTTCCTTCTCTCATATGCTATTGGATGTCTTTGTTGCATCAGAACGGCTCCTATGCCCTCACCCGACGCATCGCACTCAAGCACAAAGGGCTAAGTGAAATCAGGAAGTGCTAAAACTGGACAAGTGCTCATCACTTCCTTCATCTTGTCAAATGTCTTATGGGCCTCCTCTATCCACGTGAATGCCCCTTTCTTTGTAAGATCTGTGAGTGGTACACCCAACTGTGAGAATCCCTTTACAAAGCGTCGATAATGGCTACATATCCCAAAAAATCCATGTAGTTGTGTAAGGTTCTTGGGCAGTGGCCAATCCAATATGGCCTAGATCATCTCCCTATGCACCTGTACTCCCTGGGCACCGACCATGTGACCCAAGTATAGGACCTCTATCATGTCGAACTCACACTTTGACTCCTTGGCATACAATGATCGATCCTCCATGATGCTCAAAATCTCTTCTAGATGTTCCAAGTGCTCCTCCCATGTCTTGTTGTATATAAGAAGATCATCAAAGAACACCAACAAGAATTTCCGCAGTTGCTTATTGAAAACGAGGTTCATGCAAGACTGGAATGTCGTTGGTGTATTGGTCAATCCAAATGGCATGATCAAGAACTCATAATGCCCATAGTGGCACCTAAAAGTAGTCTTATGGACATCCTGCTCTCAAACTTTGATCTGATGATATCTGGATCGAAGATCAATCTTTGAAAAATACACTACTCCATGCAACTCATCCAAAAGCTCATCGATCCTGGGGATAGGGTACCTGTTTTTTATTGACTTCTTATTCATAGCCCTCTAATCGATGAACATCCTCATGGTTCTGTCCTTCTTCTTGACCAGACAACTGAAGAAGCAAAAGGACTGGAACTAGGTCTAATATGCCCCATCTCTAATAACTCCTTGATGGCCTTCTCTAGCTCATCTTTAAATTTCTTCAAGTGCCTATAAGGAGTGGTTATTACTGGTTTGGCTCCCTCCAACTCTATAGTATGCTCAAAGCCTCTGTCAGACAGTCTCCCTGGAGGTATCTGTCCAAAAACCATGTCATGCTTACTTAATAACACCTGAATATTTACATGATGGTGTTGTCGAGCCTCTACCTATTCCTGAGTTGTAATCAAGCATTATGTTGCACGATCTATGTCTCTTTGCTTGAAGACGGCCTCCATCCTTTTGGTCGATACAATCTTAGGGCCACCATTTGACATGCCCCTCAGGACAACCTTCTTGTCATTTGTTGTATTGAATCTCATCTCCATTACCTGATAATTCATCGTAATTTCCCCTAAAGAATGAAGCCATTGATCACCCAATACTATATTGGTGTCCGCTAAATCAACCACATAAAAATCGTCGATCAAGGTATAGTTTCCCAATGTCACAGCCAACCTCAAAATATTCCTTGTGCGTGTCATATTAAATCCATTAGCCACTACAACATTGAGCCCCTCAAAGTCCTCTATAGCAATGCATCTCCTGGCCACCAATGTTGCATCAATGAAGTTGTGGGTCGTCCCACCATCAATCAAGGTTGTGACTCGTTGTCTCCGTAGTACTCTGAATTTGAAAGTGTAGTAACTAGGGGTGCCTAATAGAGTGTCGATAGTCCCACCCTTGGCCTCCACACGAGGTCGTTCATCACTCGAATCTCCCTACTCATTGTCGTGTTCCTGTGTAGCTTCCTACACTTCCTCATCGTTGTCTGAGAGCACCTCTCTATAGAGTACTTTGTCATTCCCCATGCACCTGTGTCCCGGCTCCCAAGGCTCTTTGCAACTGAAGCAAAGTTTATTCCTTCTCAACTCACTGCGGGTTGCCTCGTCCATCTTCTCCTTTCCAGTCCACTCTTTCTAAAAAGGTTTCTTATCTTTGTTTTTCAGGGGAAGGAAAGGCTTGGAGAAAGTTTGTCTTTGGGACTGCATCATCCATGTCCCGTGTCTTGATAATGGCATCCTACAGAGTCTCGGGTTTGAAGGCTTTCACCCAACCACGCAGTGGCTAAGATAAACCTTCAGTGAACAACATGACTAGCCTATGCTCAGATATATCTGTCACTGTGACTGCAAGCCTCTTAAACTCCGTAATGTAGGAATCTAGTGTCCCAACCTATCTGAGTTGTGACAACTCTCTGAAATGCAGATCCGGATCCTTTTTGTCAAATCAATTCATCAATTTCTTTGTGAAGTCCAGATAAAAAAGTAATGTTGGCATGTCCCACAGTGACCAATCCATGGTACCACCACTCATGGGCTTCTCCATCTAAGTGCAAGGTAGCAAATTTAATCACTTTTGCCTTCGTCATAGGGTTGAGTTGGAAGTATGTGTCCAACTTACGAACCCATGCTCTAGTTGTGCACTTGTTCGAACCATCAAAGGAAGGAATGGATAACTTTCCAACCATTCGGATGAGATCAATGTTTTGTTGACCCTTGTTGACATCCCTTGGTCTGTCCCTATATTTGATAGTACAGTAGTCCTGTAATGACATGGTTTCCTGGAACTAATCACCAAGATCCTGGTACTCCCTCCAATAATCATCAAAGGTTTCACCATGTCCTTGTTGCCCTTGATTTCTTGTTTGTTGATCCCCCAAGAACTGAGGTTAAAGAGGTCTAGGAATCATTCTACTGGTGGTCCTAGTGTTGTTTTGTGCGAGAATATTGTTGTCGTTGCCTTCTGCATGGTTCTCGTTGTATCCATTAGTAACCCCCTAAACCATTGTTGCCCCCATGGTTTTGGTTCCCATTGTGTCCATTGGAACCCTCTGCATCATTGTTACCCACATGATTTTGATTTGCTTGAGTGCTGGCAATTAAGTGTGTCATGAGTTGTATCAGTTATTGTTTCCCTCTGGCATCATGAGTTGTATCAGTTGTTGTTGCCCTCTAAATGAGTGTTGGCTAAATCATTTAGGATATGCATGGCACTGTCTTCAGGTCTCTCATTGTTGTCCCCCATGTCTTCCTCTTCCTCTTCCTCTGATTCTCCTCTTCTTCTTCTTCTGAGTGAAATATGTTTTATGATCCTCTATACCTTCTTATCCTCTATGTAATGTGTGTTTCGTCCCCCGGAATCATAAAAGTACCATGTAATGTACATGCTAGCAGAAAAACCCACTCTAATACCACTGTAATGTCCCCACTAAATTTTTTGGGGTTTTTACTTAGTTTAACATTGTGGACATTTCGTCAAACAGTTCGAACATATGCATTTTATCAAAAAGTTTGCATGTAATTCTAATCTCTCTTGAAGGATTACAAAGAAAACACCAATATCGAAACTCAAATATATTTATTGCATTAATATTTATGACAACTGAAATATATGGGAAAATCCCAGCAACAGTACGGGAGCAATAAATGATGAACCTGGTGTATATTTATGTATGTTGCCTCTATAAATGCCAAGATAAATATGCATGTAGGTGTTGGAATGATGCAGCAACTCCAAGATGATGATAACAGTCATGTAGGTGAAGGAAATCGACCCAGCTGGCATATGCAGCAGCCTCAAAAATCAATGGATAGTCCTGTAGCTGGAAACCACTGCATTCGCCCCTCGTAGCAGCAATAAAAATCATCCCCAACAGCAAAGAATCAACCCTCCTCCAAGTGAATCGACCCCAACAGAGAGTACTCAACCCCACAAGGAAAAGTTAGCCCCTACAACCAAATATCAGATCTCTAATACAATAACTCGGCCTGCAGCAAGGGTACATGGCCTCCAACAAGGGAATATGGTCTCCAGCTAGGAAACTCGGCCTCCCTACAGCAGTAACTTGGCCCTCTTACACCCTAATCAACCTCCTCAAGGATGACTCGGTCTCTTCAAGAAAACTCGGCCCTAACACTAGCAAAACTCAACCACCAAATGAGAAAAACTCCGTCGCCAAATGAGTAACTTAGCCACAAACAAAAAATTCAGCCACCAAAAGATAAACTTCGTCACAAATGAAGCACAGTGAAAAGATCTGAGTGATATCCTCTCCACGACCAGCTAAGGTGGATGGTCTCACCACCAAAACCAATCTTTCTCCTCTAGGATTTTTCGTCCCAAGAGCCAAAAGCCACAAGAGCTCCACAATTTCTTTTTTGGAAAATAACAATGCATAATGAGAGAGGGCGCCCTCATTCCTCTTTTAACTCTTCATTCACCCTTTTCTGACCCTTTTACCCTTTTAATAAAGTGACTTTATAAGCTCAAAGTCACTTAAAACACTTTTTCACTTAATTACTCAATGTCACTTTTAAAAAGATTGTTTTTTCACCCCGCTGACATTAAACAATTAATCAATTCCCTTTTTATTTTACTGACTATAGCCTACGAGAATCACTTAGGCTATTCCGTCAATCTCCTGAAGTGATCATTTGGAAAGGAACATTACATTATCACTTTCATATCTTTAATATTTTGTCCTTTATGGAATACATGGGCTTGTCCCTTTTCTTATAATTCCTTATGGCTCCTCATAATGACCATCAAGTCTGTTATATTCAATTACTTATTGTATTTTATAGGAGACTTTCCCAAAGATGATCACTCTCATCAGTTTTATACTCTTACCTATATAATCTAATGAAATATAATGTACAGCATACGTATCTTTGTACTTGAATGCTTGATCTGTAGGGTTTTTGTTCTTGTATGTGAGTATTTGCAATGTCGTTGTTGTGTTCTTATCACTGGTTGAGAATTTAAAGTAAGAGACACAACACCGAATAGGTTGGGTTAATGCTTTATAACTATAATCAGAAATGACCAAGGAAGAGGAAAGGTGGTCTGTGACAAATTGAAAATAGATGCGAGGTCATGTGAAGTCATGCAAGCTTGCCCAGGCAAAGAGTCTACTTCAACAATAAGATTTTCAAGCATGCTAAAAAGCTCAACAAAGTCGTTTTTCAGTATGCCAACTTTTGGAACAATCAATTCATAGTCAAGGACAAACAGTAGAAAACAAAAAGATTATTAGAAAAGTATTCAGAAATGAAAAAAGAGCTATGCAAAAGTAATTCAGATTGCGATCTTGAAACTCCCCTGCAATATTGAGGAACTGACTCTGCACATTTATTATCCCAAGTAATTCATCATTAGCAAAACTTCAGCTTGTCAATCAGATACACTAGGATTTAAGTGAACAGAAACAACTATCCCTTTCATTTGCATGACACAAGAAAGAAAATTTCATTGTAAAGGACACAGCTTGCTTACTTGAGTAGGCTGACTCCAGATATTCACCCTCCCACTAAAATTGGCAATTAACAAGGCACGTGAACAGGATATTGGAGACCACTCAATAAATTGCACAAAGTCACATGGAGAATCTGCGATGCAACCAGTGAATTTAGATAAATGGAAACATCATATCAGATCAGTCACTGTATCTGATTTGTAAAACAAAACCAACAATTTTTCAATTTGTCAAAAAGCTAGAAACAAGAGCAAAAGAGAAAAGATATGATATCCATCAAAAGCAGTAGACAAGATTAATACAAACCAGCATATAATAGTGCATCAATGAGTGCCTAGAGCATCACTTTTCTTATTGCACTTAATCCAAGGTAAATAATGTCAACAAATTTGTAATTTACGATGCAGTTTGGGGTGTGGATATGAGTACTAAGTACAAGTATATATAGTGGCAAGGCATCCTACCTACAGAGTTTAAAAACTACATATTGCAGCAAGCTCACTATATATAGAGCCCCACTCACTAGAAAAGCCAAATTCAAAGATGACATAAACGTATTCTAAAAATATATGACCGCTAAGTGTTGGCCATATCCACTAAATAACATTTCAAATATTTCACCAGATTTGGTAGATAATGCAAAACTAGTGTACATGAAAGCTCTATGGAAACATACAATCATCAATGAGGCAAGTAAACGGTCAATGGAACATAAAACAGTAAAAGCAATATACCTTGCAAGCAACTCAAGCATACCACATCACAACAAGACCTATGCAATCTCAACAACCCTAAACAGTTGCAAAAAATGGCAGATACCTGATAATCAAAAAATAACATAAATTTTAACCTAGCTTTTGGACTGGTATCCCGTACTCCATAAAAACCAAACGTTTCATGGCTCTATAATAAGATAAGATAAGATAATTTTAATAATGTCCAACAAATGACCACAAAAGTAGATCAATGGGACTGAGAGCTACAACAAGTATGAGTACAATGTGGGAGTGCAATCGCTACTCCTAGAAAATGCCGAAAATAACATAAAGAAAGAAATCTAAGTCTAGTATAGTCTCAAAAATTATATAACCATGACAAAGGCAAGGTGACCCAATATATAAGTGAGTATGCTCAACTCAAAAGACTATCAAGAGAGAGAGAGAGAGGTCTGACAATGAGGCTATCAAGGTCTCCTGGATCGGATGGCCGAGGGCAAGGGGGGCGAATTGGGCACTGGCTCACTATCGGAGTCCTCAAGGACTATCAAGGGGTTCGACTGTATGATCCTGGGGGGGATGTAGGAGCAGGGGATACTCCTAGCATCCGAGGCCGAATGAAAGAAACTATGGATAGAACTTTGGTAGTTCGTTTGAATCTAAGGGGTGGTCTGACGGACGGGAGGCGCCCTGCGCTGGATCTGTTTGAAACTATTCCCTCTAACTCTCTGAGGATGAATGGACCGAGTTTGACTGTTTCAAACTATTCCCTCTAACCAGTCTCGATGATGATGATCTGTCTCCCCGTGGGAGAGGCCGAGGAGAGGAACGAGGTCTCACCAATCTACTATCCAGTGCATCTTGGGACTCCGCCCTCAGCTTGTTGCTCCGATCTAATGGGTCGTCATGAAAGTATGAGGTGATCGTCCTAGTCATCCCAGAGCGAAGCATGGCATGCAAGATCTGAGATCTGTGGCAAAATATCTCCCTAATGAAGAGGGCTAGGTATCTCTGGTCCTAGTACCGAAAGAAAGTAGAAAGTGAGCCCCCTGAGTCTCTATATAGGCAATGGTATCGTCCTATGATCTCATAGTATATAGGACACCTAAAGATGAGGTGGATCTTTGTCACCGGCTCCTATAAGTGGCACATCTGGTAGATCCTATAAGACCATGGTATATGATGGTCCATCTCAATCCGAAGCTGATGGGATCCGACCCGGACCTGACCCAAAGGGATCTTGAGTGAGTGCATCCAATGTCTGCGTGTATAAGGGGGGCGGACAATGATGCCATCCCGCATCTCCAAAAAGTGCTCTAGATAGAAAGACATCTTCGGGCACAGGTTCATCGAAGGTGAAGTCCAGGTGACATGAGTGTATAGTCTATAAATGTCCTCTCTGGTAGCCTGATTCAGTACCTGTCTAGTCGACAAGAGATGGCGCAGTGCATCAAGGGAGAAACTAAACGGGGGAAGGCGCTCTAGGGAGATAGTCATCGACTGTAGTCTCTGTGAGCATGAGACTACGAAGTCCCATCTAACAACCATTGTTCTGCACAAACAAACTACAACACAAGTTGCATCACTGCCTTCAAAACTTGCAAAGGACTGTCCCAAAAACAATGAACTTCTGTTCTTTAAGATGGCCACAGTTCAAAAATATATAAGCCCCAGAAAACCATTACAGGCCAATCAAGAGAGTCATAAATGAAGCTACATGAACTTCTGAAATGATGTCAACATAGAAATTTGCACTCTTAGCACATGCAGCGTAGAGCCCAAAGACAGCTAAACAGCTCCAACTCAGGCATATTATGGATTATAAGCCCTCCTTCTGGGAGCTTGAAGCGCAAGTATAGGACTACTAGGTCACCAATTACCACTTTCTGAAGATTCATTAAAAATTAACAATGAGATACTACTCTTACAAGATATCAGCCTCCATAAAGATGAATTGGCATTAAAGTACTTTAAAATTTAATCACTGAAGCTGCAAAATTCCAAAAACTGTATCAATACTTATAAAGTCCTCTGATATGTACCCGTGATATAATAGCCATGCCCCACCCTTATTTCTCACACATATGACCAGTGGATATAGTGTACCTTCAAAAATTAAATACCCTTAACCTCAGAAATTGACAAAAAAGACCATTTGAATTGACAAGTTTATGTAATGAACATAATAGCATCAAAGAAAAGACTTATTCTTCACGAGGTGGGATTGTGGTTAGCCACAGACAAAGTGTACAAAACCTTTATCCCCTTGAAAGCAAATACATCTAAAGCCAGAAAACAGAGGACCAATCTATCTAAAGACCCCAAATCTCCAGGTTGTGTTCATACACCTCCAGCAGCAACACAATAAATGTGCAGAGGTCAATCAGCAATAAGGGAATACTAATTAACAAATAAAGTAGATACAAAATTAAATATATCCAAGGAATCTCTTCAAAAGCTGAACTTGTCCCCACCCTTGACTCGAACTGAAGGTGTGGTATAACTCTCCTTTTTCTGACCCAATGTTATCAGAACAGAACAGGTAATTGAAACAGTTAACCCCAAAACCAGAACTGGTTAAAAAACCAGAAAAAAAAAGTTGACCAAAAACTACATTAAATATTCAAAATTTGAAGACCTCTCTCTTGCTCTCCCTCCCTCTCTCTCTCTCTGGACAGACCTCTGGGTCGAACTCACTCACTTATATTTTGGAGTACTTTTTTTATATTCTGGATCATCATACTTTTGTCACAGGTTTATACATTTTTTAGGCTACCCCACTTTAGATTTCTTTCATTATGTTATTCTCAGCATTATCTAGGAGTTGCATTTGCACTCCCACATTGTAATCATACTTGTTGTAATCTTCAGTCCCATTGACCTACTTTTGTGGTCATTCGTTGGACAATAATAAAATTATCTTATCTTATCTTATCTTAATAAAAAATATATATTCATGTACATCAAATATAAATCCAAACCATTAGACAACAAATATGCAAAGCTTTATCATGTATATAGCATGCAAGGATGAATATAGAAAAATGGCACCAAGTGCAATATATATCTGAAACAAAATACATTAACATTGAGGCTCTAAATTGCCTACAAAATCCAAAAATAATCATATTGTAGTTTGCAATCAAATGAAACTACATAATCATCCTCTAGATTCTCTGCATGGGTATGGTCAAAGCACTTGAAGGTCCAACACCAATGTTTGTCTCCTATGGTGGTGAAAGCAGTTGCAAGTCATCCAGGATAAGTCCATCCATGATAGAAGGGGTCATCATTAAATAAATCAAATTAAGGTCTTACGGTAGTTGTAGGGATTCTTTTTTTGGGCTTTTTCGGGGAAAGCAGATGCACCGGTACAAAACTGATCAAACTGACCAGTTTTGACCGGTTTTATTTTGCACTGGCCAGTTCCCATCCATTCCTAATCAGGGAAAACTTTAAGGATTGAAATATTATATCTAAGTATAGTATTCCAGGCAAATATTTTGATTTGATAAAATCATTCATGTAGATAATGTAGGTGAATTTTTGATAAAAAAATATACAATCTACTATTAATCCTTGTAAATTTTGGCAACTATTATTAATCTGAGCATAATTTATAAAACAATAGGTGAACTTTTAAACAAAATTTTCCAATTGGTGAATTTATTTTTTGAAAAAAAAATGCCAAAAAAAAACAATTGGCAAAAATTCCCCACTAAAAGAAAACCTGGTCCTCGTAACATTGTTCTGACCTTTTATTTGATATGATGTTTGATCTAGATCCCTTGAAGGATCTTTATTTGAATATCACACTATGTGGGTATATGAAATGCTCATGCACATCTACAGAATGCAATTTTGTGATTTATAATAAAATTACGATATTTTTTCCGAGGAAAAAAGACATTGTTCCAACCTGAGGGTAAAAACTGTTGGTAACATCTGTGCATTCATGACCATAAAACAATCTGGCCCACTTCTAATATGTGAATAAATATGTCCTTCAAGTCCTTCCATCTCCCAGCCTTACCCAGCCCAATTGGAAGAAGATCAAGAGAAAAAAATATGTTTATCCCCCAACAGGCAAAGTACTTAATTATTTAAAATTTTCTCAATATTACATAAGTTGTTCCTTCTCATCAAAGTTACCATGCTCAAAATTTTCAAAAATTCATTGGCACCGCAAAGTCTTAAATATTCGTTCAGCAAAGAAAAACGAAACAAGTGATATAAGTTTCTTTGCTTTCATACATTTCAAAACAGCTAAGTCAACTGGTTCATGTTTGTGTTCAAATTTGGGGACAGAAATTTGGAAAAAGCTCACTGGTGCAAAAAAATATACAATAAAAATTGCTATTAAGTTCAATAAAGACAATTAAGCAAATTCCATTATAACTTCATATATTCAAACAACAACAAAAAATACAAATATCTTGTAACTTCAAATTTGACCCAAAAATATGTCAAATAAAATGTAAATGTCAACACTGAATACATACATACATATATGTATGGTTTTGTTTTAGCCCCAAGGATTAGCTTAATTGGTTGAACCATCCACCCAATGCATGTTGCCGACAGGGAAGCCATAGGTCACAGGTTCAGATCTGGTGGAGTCCCTCGGGGTTACCATCAACTATTGTGGCTGGCAGTTGAGCCACCCTCCATCTAAATATTGAAATATTCCGGATAAGAGGGGGGATTAAGCGAGGTTTTCTTTGGAAAAATAAATAAATGGTTTTATTTTTATATCTTTTAGGTTTAACATAAAGGAATCTTAAAATTTAATTTTGAAACTTATGAGAAAATCTGAATGGCCAATTCAATTTGCCTTGAGATTCGGCAAAATTTGAGTTTTATTTGAAAAATGCAGTGACTAAGCAAAATAGTACTGAGCATTTAGGGCATGCTTATTTTTCATATTTTATTATTTGAGGATTGTTCTTTTCCTTTATTATTTTGAATGGGCCCATGGTAAACAGCTATTGACCAAATTATCACTGGCTGTTGAACAAAAACGTCTGCATTCAATTGCTGTTGACAACTTGCCTATGATTTGAAGAAAATGATAAATGTTCATTTTTATTCAGACGGTAAAATTCAAGAAATTTGGTTGAAGCAGCCAAATTTCATAACCATGTTTTTCCTTATTAGTTGAATTCAGAAACAAAGATAACAACTGGCAATTAAAACAAAGAGAATCAAAGAAGATTCAAATAAAACCTACAGAGATGGAGTTTGTAAGTACAAAAAGGGCCTTCGTGTGTATATTTTATGCTCGCCGTGATTTGTATATGCACTACTTTATTTCTATTAGCTAGCTGTTTATTTCTTCTACTTCTAATATAGTTTCGCACTCCCACTATGCTTTTCCACTTGCTGTACTTTTGAGACCCATTGAACCACTTGCAAATTGGAGGAAAATTAAAATTTAACTTTCATTAATAAAATCACATATTTTACATAGGATGAAGAGGGGCATTTCCCAACTGTCTCCTCACATGCAATTTATCCATTGACCAATATGATTATCACAATCATAAGATTAAGCTGATTGTTGCCACCCTCAAATGAAATCAAGGGTGGGGCCCGTTTTACAAAAAGTAATAAATAAGTACTTTCAATGCCTGCTTTCACATATATTTACTGTCTGCCAAAATAAACATTTAGAATGTAAAATCACATCATGGTTTGAACTTTTATAATCAATGTCAACAAATGTAGTCCACTGTGCATTCACACCTATATCCTTAATACAATTGACAGCAAGGCTGTAGATAATGAGGACCAATGATATAACATATTAATAGTAATGCCAATCATAATACGATGTAATACTAATTAGTAATTAGTTATTATATAAGGGTTATAATAACATGCAATAATATGATTATTGTATAATGCACAAGGAACATAGTATGAAGCTATGTTTCAACTTTCACCAAGGTTTGATGCCCGGGGGACTTTCAGGGACAGTTGGAGAGACTGCTAATATTTTAGAGGACGGCATAAGAGACAAGAGGGTACAGAACATAATGGACCCCTTAGAACATATTGAAGTATTACTAATTTTATTATCAAGAGATCATGATTAATCATTAAAAAAAAGTTTTCAAAATGGTTTTTGCTGACAAAGTCACCCCTTAACATATGGGACAGTTGAACATCCCATCAGGGAACCACGGGACTTTTTGGCATCCCCAATGACGAGGGATGACGAGGGGGATGGCAACAGTATTCTTTGTTTTTTATCTATTTATTTCTTGCAGAATATTACCACAATTTGTTTCTAACACAAACTCGCGACCACGGCTGTACCTTTTTGTTTTCTTTTATTGTCACGTAAATATATCTTCCACAAAATGTCCTTCTCTCAGCAAAACAATTTCTCTGTATAGCATTATCTTTTTCCTCTTTTTTCACATTTTTCTAGACTGGAGCTTTTTTATTAATGGGCTACCAGCCAAGGAAGTTTTATGCCATGGGCAAGATAAATAGGCTTTTCTATTGTTATCACATCAATATATCTTCCATAACACTGTTCTCTCAGCAAAATAATTTATTACTGTAACAACCTTTACCTTTTGCCTCCTTTTGTCAAATTTACCAATGAAGCTTATTGTTATTGGCTAACAGCCAAGAAAGTTTTGGCCACCAGACAAGGAAGTTTTGTTGCCAATGGCAACAAATTTAGCCACAGGCTAGCAGGGATGGAACCCACTTAGATACCAATTGTTATGAACCAAATGGTTCAGAAACCAACCATTCACTGAAAGAGAGTATGATGACTCATAAATGTAATGTCTAATGACAAATATAAATAATAAGATATGATTGTTATGTACGTGATGATACAATTGAACAATGTGATCCCTTTATATAGCGCTAAAGATATAGGTCATGATGAAAGGTCGTGACCCACCTTAAAGGTTTTAATTAATACTAATTAATGATAATTATTGTTTGATTAGGGTTTAATATATTATACATTACATATTATATTGTAATAGATATAACACATGGGTTTTACACACACAAGTGTGGACAGGAATACACATAAGAATGAGAAGAGTGGATTCATAAATAAGTTATTACATGATGCAATGTCTCATTATATTGTAGGAGACAAAGTGTACATTATGTAACTCCCAAATACCTAACCATCAACTACTACATTAAATAGCTCATTATTACATCACTTTATTAGTAAGACTTTATTATATGCCCAACTCCTAATTAATAAGTCTAAGTTTTAAAAATGACCATTATCTCTAACACCCTCCCCATAATGATCATTTTACATGCTTGTTCAAATATAAAAAAACAAAAGCTTTGGAGAAGCAAGATGTTTACAGTCCACTCCAAGATAGGGACTTCAAAACAATGATTGGAAGTGAACTGTATATGGCAAGGTTGATAAAGTACAATTTACGTCACCATCCTTCTATCTAACCATTGATTCAACAGCCGCGTGAAAGCCAATGTTGGCTGAATAGTCAACTTTTCCACCATTGACATAGAACTTGACTTGTTCACCAAACTCACCTCCTCCACATCTTGGCAGTCCAACACATCAAAATTGTGTGTTTGCTTCTCTAAGGAAGCACCATATCATTTTACCACTTCATCTTCACCCTCCATAAAGGTCTTCTTATGAAGTACAACAGATAATGGATAATATATCAGCTGTTTGCCTTTTCTTCTTTGTTGATTAAGACTTGTTTTAGCAGCAACATCATCTAGGGCTTCATTTCTTGAGATCTGTCTCACCTGACACCTCTTTGACCTAGGCATTATGGCTGAGTTTTCAATGAAATTACACCCATAGCAACCATCTTATTGTTATTCTTGTCAACAATAAAAGACCTATTATTGCTGAAATTTATGTCCAAGTGTGGACTATGCTTCATTATACTAATAATTGAAAGTTGATTTTTCTCCAAACAAGGAACACAATAGACATCTTTAGCCATTACCTCCTCACCTCTTAGCTGAAGAAGGATATTTCCTATGTTACCAGATAGGTCAGGCCCAGGGGCTGGATCCACAGATACCCTGATCGAATACGGATTTGGATCCAGATCCATTGGGATCCGCCCAGGATTCGTATGAACAACGCCCATTGCCAAATGTAAAAGTGCGTCGTGTTAAATTTGCATCAACCAGTGGACTATACAATAGACAAACTAAAATATTTTCTCGAGTTACGATATTGACAATGATATTGGAGCTTTGGAGAAAGTAAGGAAGATAAATTCTCCGATATCCCCATAAATTCCTGTGGAAGCAAAGCATAAAACATGGAGACAAATAGTCATAACTTAGTTGCAACAAGTTGGCCAACAAAATAAAGAAATAAAGAAATATAAGAAGTGATAGTAAACAGAGCACACAGCTTGTAATGCATGCTAGAAGGTGCGAGATCAATGAGTGTCATAGCAGCGTAATTGTTGCCTTAGCGAAAGCTGCTCCCGTCAAAATGTTACCAATGAGCCAAGGAAATGCTACATAGGATTTATGAGATTCCACACGGCCGGTTCGGGGCCGGCAAGGGTTTTTCCAATGCTATAATACATATGCTTTTTAAAATATATTAAAGTTAATGAATGTTTAACTTCAAAGCATATTAATGGTAAAATTGATATATTAAAGGTAAAATTGACATATTAAAGCATATTAAATTTAGCTAACTTTATCTTTTATATATTTAATAGAGTTAACTTCAAAGCATAGGATAATTGATGTTTAACTTGTGTAATTAATGTTAAATAGTAAATACTTATAAATTAATTTAATATATTAATTATTTTTATAAGTATTATAAATATTATATATAAGTTATATATTGAAAAAATTGTATATATTTTTTATTATGTAAATTTTAATTTTAAAAAATTATAAAATATATTTATATTATCTGTACTTGCCGTWTTCGGATCCTGGCTTTTCAAAAAAATGTCGGATCCATATTTGGATCCGTATCCGAATCCYGGTAACTTAGGATATTWCCATTTCCTCTAACCCTGTATTCTTATCCACCACTCAACACAACAGAATCAGATTGTGATTTATCCTCTACAAAATCAGTATACCAATCAATACTATTAGTAAAATGTTTAGATGCCCCTGAATCAATGTGTTGATTTTTTCTCACTTCTGCAATTTATCCCAATCCCGGTTTTAATCACTCCTTATCACTCCAAATGTTTAATGCCCATTCCCAATATTAATGAAATTTGCAGACATTAATATGCATTAAATATTCAAAATGTATTTGACTGAAACACATGAAATAAATGATCTTTTCAATGGCTGTACTAAAACTCAGAAATAAACCAGCAAGCATACATTTAATGACACRATGAGTTTTGGTCAAATGACCCKGGAAAAACCCCAATGTGGGGAAAACCAGTGAGAGAGAGGGAGTTCTTCTTATTTCTTCAATTTCTGGAAATTACATTTCAGCAAAAATAAACCAGCAGACATTTAACTTATCTCTTCATTGATTTCCGTGCTTGAAATTGACTGGAAGACACACCACATCAGCCACCTTGAATTCTGTGCTCAGACAGCCGTACCGTACGGACTGTCACAGCATTAAACGCTGTACGATTTTATTGAAAAACGTGCCCAGAATTAAATGCGGCCGTACGGCAGCCGTACAGCCTGTACGGACTGTTTAATGCGCTGTTCTCCTCGTTTTTCGTGCAGCTGTACGAACTGAACAGGTACAATAAATGCAGCCGTACCAAATCCGTACTGTACGGCTTCTCCTTCCTGCTGGTTGCCTCGAAATCCGTGCCCTAGTTTTGCCTTGGAATTCGTGCCACTTTTCTGCTGCTATCTCTTCTCCTGAAAATGGAAACTTTCTCTTCTCTTGCTCTCTCTCAATCTCTCAATCTCTCTTGGAAATAATGAGTTCTCTTTTGGTCTTTTTCCTCCTTTAGAATCCCTAGGTGACTCTTAGGTTTCTTTTTGATCCAAGGGCTCACATTGCCCAAGATCAACGGTTGAAATTAAATGCTCCATTAATATTCACTTT
>ML779839.1:524407-559276 GCA_009831015.1 Picea engelmannii | reverse complement strand
CCCAATGAAAGGATAAGATCAAGAGACTTCTAGAAGGCATCTAGAAGGCTGGAGCAAACCATTAAAAGGACATGAAGCCCATACGCTCAACATATCAATTCAAATCTGCAGTATTCCAGCACTGATCTAAGTGATTAACGACCTGGTTCTTTTGCTCATATCTCAAGCTACAGGAAATATTTTGATCTGATTCAAACACCATTAGAAAGCTCTTGTCCTAGAACATATATTTCTGCAGAACGCTCTGAAGATATCCCTTTCATTATCCAGATCTAGCAACAAGAAGAAGTCAGCCTTGTTCTGTAGAAACCAGATCTGCAACAGAAATTTTAAACGATACATTGCAAGGGTTAAAGGCAGTTTTTTCTCTAGCATTAAGTGGGATCTGCTAGCCCTCTGAAAGGAGCATCTAACTGTTGATATTATGGTAGCTACGGGAGGTATTTAACTCCACGTGTAAACCTGACAAGAATAGAATATTCCGGGAAGCAAGAAGAAACCCTAAATAATTGATTAAGAACCCTAGAAGACAAGTCGGCTCAAGAGAATGAATTGTATTAGGTTATTAGCCTCCAAGAGAAGAAGTCGGCTCAAGAGAATGAATTGTATTAGGTTATTAGCCTCCAAGAGAAGAAGTCGGCTAAAGGAAATGTTATATACTAAGTAATTAGTACCCAGAATGAGAAGTCGGCCTAGGCAGTCTGGCAGAAATAGTATAAATATAGGAGGCCAGTATTCTCAAAACTGCATAAGTACACTTGTGCACACTACAGTTGGCCAGTTTGTGCGCAAGTCTTGGGAGCAACTGCTGCCAGCAGTTCTGCAATCTGCATTTTCAGTTTTCTGGGTTGGACTCTCTGATCAGTTTCTGTTATTCTTGCTTGGTGCGCTATCCCTGGAGAGAGGTGCGCTATCTTGTTTGGCTATCTAGCCTAGGGTTTGTTTTCGAGATAATTCTCTGTCAAGGTTAAGGTGCTCGGGGGTGGCTTCAACCTATGGTTGGGTGACAATATTGCTATATTGTCTATGGTTAAACAAGCACATCCATTACTTTCTAACACTAACTACATTGAGCGCCCTCCATTTGTAACCTCAAATCTGTTGTTATAAGTGTTTATTTCAGGGCTGCAAAATCGCCCTAGGACTGCAAAAATTTGGCCAACTCAGATCTAGGAGTTTCAGGCCACGTTTTGCTCAGTGTTTTTTTATCCTTAAGTCATCCGATATTCAGATCTGTAAGTTTTCTCCAAGATCTACAGCAGCACAAGTAAATTTGTCTCTAGCCGTCCTCTCCCTTGATGTACTGTAGCACCCTATCAAGGGTTTTTGTAATCTGCAAGTTTATTCAGTAATAAGAGGAAGATCTTTGCTGGGGTTTTCTCCCTCATTGGGTTTCCCTAGGGTAAATATCTGTGTTCTTGAGTGATCTTGTTAATTTGTTGCTCTCATCTATTCAATATATTGTGGATCTAATATTGAATGGGTTGAAAAAGAAGATAAAGAACAGATCTAATTTAAATCAAGCTTAAAATTTAACAGTATTTAAGTACCCCAAGAAGATGCACTTCCGACTCCTTGCATCAAGCTTGCTTCATTGCTCCTTTAGGAATCAAGGCATAACAGGTGGAACCAAAGACCCTGAGATGCCTCATCGAAGGAATGTGGCCATACCACATTTCATATGGAGTCTTGTTTTTTATAGCATGAGATGGACACATGTTTTTGACATAAACTGCACGTAGAACTGCATCAGCCTAAAACATCAATTTAACATTCTTGAAAAACATCATGGAAAAAACCATATTAAGGAGTGTCTTGTTCATTCGTTCAGCTACACCATTTTGTTGAGGATTGTATGGAATTGTTGTTTGATGTTTGATCCCATGTTGGCGAAGGTAGCTTTCAAATTCATTAGATGTATATTCTCTTCCATTATCAGTGCTAAGAGAGCCAATACGAGACTGAGCTTCATTTTGAATCCATACATGAAATTTTTGGAATGTTTCAAAAGCTTGTGATTTATCTTTCAACAAGTACACCCAACACATTCTGGTGTAATCATCAATAAAGGTCATGATATATTTGTTTCCATTTGCAGAAGGAATAGGCATAGGGCCACACAAATCAAAATGAATCAATTCAAGTTTTCTACATGCTCTAGAAGTAGAATCATGGAAAGGTTGTTTGCTATGCTTTCCACCAAGGATACAAGCATCACATTGTTTCAGTTTTCTAGAAATGGTAGGCAGACCATAAACACCATTCTTTCTCAACAAACGAAGACCGTCATAATTAATATGGCCAAATCTAGCATGCCACAAAAGACTAGATGTCATTATACCTAAGTCATGATGAGTGAGGTATGCAGCAGTGTGTGTATGGGAAGATGTCCCATTCAGCTCCAACAATCTTCCATCTTCTATTCCGGTCATGACAACCATGTTGTCAGAATCCTTCTTATCTCAACTTTGCCACTGATCATATGAACAGAGTGGCCTTATTGTTTGATGTGCACAAGGGTCAGCAAGTTTCTTTGCAGCTCAGAAAGATAGAGTACATTGTGCAAAAGAAAATTCGGGAGTCCAAGCAACTTAAACCTAATGGTGCCCATTCCCGAAAGTTTGAGACTTGATCTATCTGCAAAGTACACTACGCCATCTCCATTGTCATCAAATTCTTCGAAGAAATCTCTTCAAAATGTCATATGAGAGGTCGTGCCTGTGTCAAGAAACCATGCATCTCCCCAAGAAGCAAATGAAGTATTAAACAGATCTTCAGTTACTCCTATATTGCAATAGAAAACAACATAATGTATAGGTGCTTTACCTTTCATCAGGTCTGAGGTTCTATTTTTGTCTTCTTTGATCTTTTGCCATGAAACTCTGCAATCAGAGGCTTCATGTGACCCATTCATTCCACAGCGAGTACAATGAAGGTCGAATTTTTCTTAGGGATTATGCCAACCCCCCTTGCCTCTGACAATGGTATCAGAGCTAGCGCCACTAACTCCATGAGTAGATTCCCTACCCTGGCATTTTCCTAGCCTATTGAAAACGCCCTCGTCCGTCTGTCCCTCTGCCCTCTGCGTTCTTCTGCGCTCCACCAAGAACAATCTCCATTACTCACGCACTCGACCTGAGCTATGTATTCCTCACTTATTCGCTCCTCCTTGCACCCTTGACCGACCTCCTCACTGCATTGTTGAAACCCTAAAATGTTCACCTCTCACCACTCCTCTCGAGGCCTCATTCATCCTCGTGACCTTTCATTGTCGTTGCCTCTCACACACCTCACATGCATATCCATATATCAAATGGAGATTGGATCTATCACCATGGTTGTGTCTTCCCCCCTGCCTCTAAAAATCTTTCTTCCACGTCCTCTTCTACTGCTTTCTCCTCTAGAAGAATCATGTTGTTTACTCTTGTCTTTCTGAGCAAGGTAAACAGTTTTGCCAGTTGAAGGAGTTGGCTTCTTTCCAAAGGCTTTCTCAGTATTTGCAACTTTCTTTACCAGTTTTTGAAATGTCATGGATTTCATCTGATTACTTGCTTGCGGCGATTCAAGGTAGTGAGAATATGTAGGGTAGAGGGCCTTAATGAAGAACATGAGAGGGAAATCAATCTTTGCTCATGTGGTTTCAATGTCATACATTATGGCTGCGATTTTTGAAGCCAAAGCCATAGGGTCATCATTCTTCAACTCTAGGTTGAAGAGCTTCAACATTAGTTGTATGAGTTCAAGCTTAGAATGTGTCATACAATTCATTTAATCTCTTCAAGGCACCATAGGAATCACTAATGGATGCAATATGACAGCTCACCTCACTCATTGTCGTGGAGATTACTGCATATGCCTTCTGGTCTTTGTCTTCCCATATTTCACATTCTTTGTTTGTGGTCCATATGACTGGTTTTCTACAAGGTCTGCTACTCTTCGTCTTTAAGACTCAGGCTTCTTCTTCAAAAAAAATTTCTTCTTCTTTAGTGGTTTTGCTGCTCTGAGGGACTTCTTTTGCTTCGCAAATCCCTTTCCACGGGTCGTTGAAGATCAGTGTGCTCTTGATCTTCCTATACCATTCTCTGTAGTTCTCCTTGTCACTTAGCACCACGCCGATAATGGAGATGAGAGAATGCATTGTCTTGTAAAACTGCTTCTTTAGTCAACAATTATCTCGAACATAGAATGAATACCAAAGCAATATATTGTCCCTATCTCACTCATAATGAGTATAGAAACAAGCCCTCTTCAAATGCTCAAACCGTTCCACAAAATATCTTTGTGTCCTAATATGAAAGCAAAATATAATGGCTCAAATGCAACACAAATAAAAATTGAAAAAATGGGTTTCCTCAAACCCACGATTTCTAACATAGGCCTGGAGAAACTCACGATTGGTTACCTTCTCACCTCAACCTCAAACACCTCAGCAAGAGAATACAGTACGGTCGATTACCTTCTCCCCTCGACCTCAAACACTTCAACAAGAGAATACACTGAAATTTGCAGCCCGAAGAGCCAAGCTGACATGCCCACTCACGGAGTCTGAACAATTAATTGGATTGTAAAGATTTCATGGGCAGAATGACAATGGATCCGAGAGCCCTTCTTCCCTAAAGCAAGAGCTCAACGTGACACGAAGGGAAGTACTTTTATTTCGCCCGACATCATTCACAACATAGCATAATGTCGACTGCAAGAAGAATTTGACATTTTCATGAACAGAGAAGACCAAGAAAATAAGCATCGAGTGAACAAAGAAGGCCAAGGAAATGAGCGTCGAGTTGATACTATGAAGTCGTGCGATACTAGGTGCAAGAATGAAGCGAGAGTGGTGCGAAAGGAAAGTGAGAGTTAGGTTTAGGGTTTCGGTTTAGATACCAATCGACTTGCAAATTGATGAGGATTCCAGAACAACGTTGATGGGCGACGGGGTTATGAAATCAACGTGCAATGGCAAATTGGCAATAGTAATGGAAACAATAATGTAGTCCGGCGAAGAGTTACAAATATTAGTATTTCAAGCTGTGAAGAAATGACAGCGAATAATGGAAAAGACACAGTCGACTGGAGATCGACAGTTCAGGTCTGAGAAGCCTAACGCCTGAGGGAATATGGCAAAGAGAATCCCACAGAATCAAGCTGCAATGGCAAAGGGCGTTTTCTGCACAAGAGAAGAAACACTCATGGAGTTAGCGCTAGCTCTAATACCACTGTCAGGCCAAGCATTGGGCAAAAATGATAACTCCACGGGATGATGATTGTATAACTTGTAGGTGAATAAATACATGAAATGGTGACTCTTGGTCTTCAATAATTGAAGACGATTCCTATTACCTAGACTCTTGGCCTTCAATAATTGAAGACGATTCCTATTACCTACGACTCTTCATATTTACAGTTATTTACATAGGAAGCGCAATCCCTAGGATTATGTGTCCAACATAAACAATTAGGACTAAGTTACCCAAAAGTACAATACTATAGTACATGTTCACTTGACTAAATCTCATCAATTTCTCCATGCTTAGGGAAAATCGTCCCGAATTTTTTATGTAGTTGGGGGTACACCTCTTCTAACATAGTACAAGACAATCCTTGGCTTATATGTGTAGTTGGGTTCTTCGTACGAATGTATATTCTTGTTAAAATTAGAGTGCTTGAACCAGTGGCAAAAAACCATTGGATGGTGTCCTAGTTCAAGAACAAAACCAGTAGAAGCATACTAATAGTTAGAAAGGAGAAGCATTGATGTAGGACCATGAATAGAAGGAACTACACAAGTATTGTTGCTCTCAAAAGAGTTGAACTCATTTTGCTTCGCAGTTGAGGCACACGGACCAAGGAATTGACTGAATCCTTGTCCAAAGCAGGATGAGGATATCAAGAATTGTGTGGTATAGGAAGTCCTCCTTATTTAAATGGGAAGTCCTCGTGCACTATCTAGAGAACTGTGAAGGGAGTAGAAGACTATGAGAACAAGTTCAATGGACAAACAAAAAGAGGTCCATTGAAGGCAGGAAGACCTAAGATGATGATGTGGAGACGAATTCTAGACGATTCTCCAACACAATAGGCTTGCCAAGTAGTGGAGTAAGAATAGTCTAACGTATCTTAGCTATTTGGGCAACTTGAAAAACTAGCAGTGAAGTATCTTCTCAAAAAGGGAATGGACTGCAATGGAGGTTTCTTTGGCTCAAAGAGATTCTTCATGTGTCTTGGCATCTACAAGAGGATAATCAAAGGGAACGAAATATGTTGGAGCATGATGGTGAGCACAAACAGGTGGAAGAGATGTGGACATTACTACAATAGAAGGGGTGAAAAGTGTCGAAGGGGTATAAACCTCTTGATTGTGGACTTGTAGTTGTTGGACAACCTATTGTAGGGTCTGGAACATGGCCATCATGACAACAATCATTTGTTTCTTAAACTCTTGTTGTTGTTCTGCAAGCTCCTTTTTTTATAGTGCAAGATTTCCATGAAGAGTTGGTTCTATCATTGTCAATTTGGCAGTAGTTTAGCAATGTTGGGTACCTAGGAGGTGACAAAGTCTGGGTGAATATTTGAAGTCAATTTCAAGCTAGAAATAGCAATCTACAGTTTACAAGCACAAAATGGGCCTGAGAACCAAAAACACAGATGTGTGATAGTTTTGCTAGTTTAAATAACAAAATAAACAAAAAAACAGCAAAATAGACAAAATAACAATGGAATGCACAAAAAAAGAGCAAAATAGACCAAAAAGGCCCAGTGATTCTACCAGCCACGAATGGGAATCCATAGTTGCGGTAGGATTGCAGAAATGCAAAGAAGAAAAACTGAGATAAACCCGAGTGATAGAGTTACCTATGTACCAATGGCTTGAAATTGGGAGAGGAGGGTGTGGATGTGCA
The DNA here is from genome assembly GCA_009831015.1 of Picea engelmannii. Taxonomy (NCBI): domain Eukaryota; kingdom Viridiplantae; phylum Streptophyta; class Pinopsida; order Pinales; family Pinaceae; genus Picea; species Picea engelmannii. The sequence continues at coordinate 552,380 of ML779839.1, read as the reverse complement.
TGTAAATCATTAGAACCAATGGAAGTTGAGAGCTTGAAGAGAATCCCATGCGGGAAAAAAATTCCAAGGATGGTAGAACTCTAAAGAAGCCCTAATCTTAAGCTACGATACCAATTGATATGGGCAAAAAACAACAATGTGAATACTCACACACAAGAGAAACACGAGAGAGAGAGAGAGAGAGAGAGAGAGAGAGAGAAATCTTGCAAGTAGAAAGGAGATTAAAAGATTGTCACAATGTACACATATGGTACACTCTTCATTGTATTATTGGGAGTACAAAATTATGGGAGAGTGATCAAGTCTGACCAAGTCACCCAAAAGTTTGAAAAATAGCATACTAAAGTACAGCTATAACTACTAACACATGTTCACTAGACTAAGTCTCATCAAATGAGAGCTTCACAATCCATATCAATATGTTCTTAATATTACTTCAACAACATTTAGAGACCAGTAATGGGTTTCTTCTTGGAACTTGGCAGCTTAGGATTTTTATGACATTACAAATGATCAGATATTCCTCTTCTCGTCCATTTAAAAGGATCCATGTTACTAGTCAAGTGGACTGGGGCAAAAACACACCCTCTCACCATCGTTTTATTCAAAAACCTTGCCCCGACAACTATCTATGCATATGGATATTGTTGTAAAATTTTCAAATCTTCACCCTGTTAGCACATAGAATTGTAGAGGTCAAAATGAGTCACACCTTTAATTTTGACATTTTTACCTTGACATGTCACACCTCCAGTTGTACCCAAAGTTTCGTTTTTCATCATCTATCTGTTTAAATGTCAAGTTAAAGACAGTTGTATGTGTTACCAACTCACAGGAGAGTTCGTAGCGTATTCATAAGTATCTCATGCATTCAATGGTTGTCATTGCATTTAAGGATCATGTCAAAGAAGATCTTATTGTTTTCAGAGCTTATATTTTAAACAAATTCTCAGGGATTATGTCATAAAAGTTTCTAACATCTTCCTCCAAGTGTGCAAATTGTGTTTAAGCCAGGCGCTGTGAACTAGCTAAAGGAGAGTGTTGGAGGTTGAATAGTTTGCAGACACGTGTGTTCAAATCCCCAATTGTATGCATCAAGCTCAAGTCTACTAGATACTTCATAAGGGTTATCCTGCTATTTGAAGGTTGAGAGGAGGTCCCTTTACTAATATATTTGTTGGCGCTGCGAACCCTCTGTTCTAGGACTGCTGAAACTTTCACCTTTTGCATCTTTTCAAATTCAGCCTTAAACGAGTGAATTCTTACCCCTATCAAATTTACAATGTGTGGTTGATCATTTGTTGAAGCAGGCTTAACGTTGCAAATGTTGTTAATGTTGTTAACCTATTTTTATGCATTTTACAACATTTTTTGGGTGATGGCTATGAGTTGTAAAGCATGAGTATCAGTTGTGGTGCTTTCCTCTAAGTCAGATATCAATATAATGAAGTTTTGCAGCATGTCTGGACTCCTAACATAAGTTTTGAGATGTTAAAAACTTTGGTAAATTGAAATAGGCTGCTACAGGAAAGTTCGCAGTGTCGGCGCTGCGAACTGGTAATTTATGACAGTTTGCAAGAATTAGCACACAACAAAGGATGGTTTTGCCCATAACTTTTGAATTCCCATCTGGGTTCCTCTGAAATTTGGTGTGGAGGGAAAACATAGTGTTTTTTACTTGCTGACAAAAAATCAGCCTGACCCAGTTCGTATTTTTGGAGAAAAGACAAAATCATCATCTACAGAAAAGTTCGCAGCGCATGCTGTCATAGGCGCTGCGAACTCTAACAGTTTGACAAATTCGAGCTATGGGAAGGCTGCCAACCGTCAAGGAAGGTTAGAATGGTCTCCTAGGATTTAGTTGAAAATGAGGGACATGTGTTCCATCTCCAGATCAAGCAGAATGACCTATTTCAAAAGGCATTTATCACAATAGGCAAGATCCCAAAAAATAGGAATTTGTTAGGTTTTTGTTGGAATCTTTTGTAACAAGACTCCTAAATAGAGGAGGATCCTATGTATCTCCTTGGTTTCGACCTCCTTAAGATAGATAGAGATCATTCTCTATATATGAAAGGGATTTTGAGAAGGAAAGGGTTGGATTCATGAGCCAAGAGAGGAGAGAGTTGGACGAGCAGTTTTAGTTGTTCATTTGTAAGCCCGAGGGCTTGTTTGTAGTGACATTTTCTGCCATTAAAGATTCATGAGAGCTGTTATCAGATTGTCTTCTGTGTTTTTCCATTTCTTTGTTATCTTCTTGCTTGAGCCTTGAATATTTTGCAGGTTTTGAGGATCATAGCTACCATTGATGGATGGATTCATGAACAGCAAAGGATCTGCTATAGCTTGCCCATTAAATCATTGTTTATTGTCAAAGCAATCTTTATCTGTTTGCAGAAAGGATTTCTGTACAATGGATGTTCTTCCTTTTGTCATATTCACCATGCTTCTACTCATCATTATATATCCCTTTGTCGATATACAGTTTGATTGCCTTTGATCTGTAGGATGTTATGACTCCTTGCCCAATGGAATGCCTCTGTAGACAAGTTGTTGCCCTCTCCCTTTCTTTCCCAGTCTTGCTGATCCACCTACCCAAACCATTTTAATCCATTTATATTCTGATAGGTACTGGGCTTGCACTTACACCAGTCTAAGTGTGACTCTCAGTGCTAACACACCTTTTACAGGTTTTTGAACAGATAACATATGGTAGTCTGGTAGATGATGCAACTTCATCCTACTATGCTTGGATGTATGAGTTTTTATGTGTTGTTGTCCAGCCTTAGATAATCTATACTTTAGAAAATCTTAAACGTGGGCTCAGGAAGTGTCCCAGACTGAGAATTTTATTATGTATTTTTTGGATCTAGCTACTATACTTTAAGCCCAGCAGTCAACAATGTGAAGTTTGAGGAATCTTGAGTTAATTCCCTTGACCTCTAGCTGGATCATAGAGGCAGCCATGCTTGCTGCTATCCCATGTTCTTGCTCTATGATTTTTAGGTTACTGACATAGTAAAGTGGTGACTCTGCATAAATGAACATTGACATGGTTGCCACAGTTTTTTCTCTTTTAAATGTTGATAAGCCTTTCTAATTAATGAAAAGATAAATTAGAACAACTAAAACAGGAATAAAATACATTCTAACTTTCGCCCAATGTGAAGTGTTTTATTGCCACCTCCATTCTTGAACTTTGCACCTGATTTCAAGAATCTTAATCTATATAGTATGCTAAATTTTAACACATTTATTGTGCACTAAAATTTGGCAATATAACAATTCAAAACAATAATGCCAATTATTAAATTTTGGGCGATACCTTTAATTATATAACATTGCGATAAGATGATATACTCCCCCAATTACTCAGACTATCTATTTACAGTTCGTTGCAATGTCAATATGACATTGTTGCAGAGTAACTGTCTCATTATTTTATACTTGCATTCCAGTTGATATTTACCTTCGCCCTATTTATTTACAGTTAATATGGAGGCGCCATGGTCCTCTGTACACTTGCATTGTTACAGAGTGGTCTTTTCATAGATTCCAAAATGTACATCTTTGGTGTTGCAGAGTCTGAATACCTTCGCCCTCTTCAGGACAGCTTGGAAATGATCAAAGCTGGTAAACATTCACACAATATATCATGGAAGGCATAAACTTTTCAAATCAGAAGGCTTGTCAAGAACTCGTTTTCTCATCGGTGTGGTAAAGTTGCCATGACACCTTCATCATTGAGCTATAGCCTGTTTAAAATTTAGGCTCCTTAATTTGGTGAACCTGTAGAAGGATATCCTACTGCAGGTTCACCTACTGTTACGACTTATCCTCAATGAACTTTTCATGACGTTGCTGATAGTGAGCCACTGTTGCCTGTGCAATCCAAGAATTTCACCAGATCATTCAATCTGGAATGACGGGCGGTTAAAAGGCATATATTGCATACAATCGAAGTTTACAAAGGTTGGGATTGATCACAAAGTACAGATATAGCTTGAGGAGATTTTGAAATATGTAATACAACCCATCATCGTTAAATGTTGTTTGTCGAGTTCAGGAATGCCATTGATGCAGACCTGTAACAAGTTCAGACTCCAAAGTTGACACTTCATAAAGTTGCTAAAATAACTTTTGACATTCTAACCTACCCAAATTAAGGTTCATGAGAACTGATGATTATATGTTTAAGAATGAGTTCCACTGCCCATTTTGGTACACAGGCAATTCACTATGCTAGACGATCATCTATTGACAGAAGAAAGAAAAAAAACACCCACCACTGGTAATTCCCCACCTATTCCTTGGAATATAGATGCGCTTCTCATGACGAAAGCGAGCTTGAAGTCAATAGTTCGTTGTGCCCGTTTGTGGGCTCCCTTCCTTGTGACTGTTGTCTTTGCGATGCCTTCTTAATCGCAAGCTTACTAGAAATCAGAGGAGCATATCCCTTGTTGAGGTTTTTATTCCATCGTAATAGGGCAATCTATGTCTATTTCCTAGTATAAACGTAACTCGGAGTCCCCCATGCTAGCACTATGGAGCAGAGTGAATCTAGTACTGTGCTGCTGTTTCAGTTTCATAGAATAGATTTGTCTTGAGTGACCGTGTGTTCCACCCACATGCAGGGATGACATATTGCCCAATTTACAGCATCAATGACGGATACAGCTTTTCTCGCATAAGGTGGTTACTTCAACAGGAAACCTAACTCCTCCACTGAAAACAGTGAAGAGGGTATCTATCACTTAAAGAGCTCGGCCTGGCATGGTTATTTTCTCCTACTGAATTGTCTCCGTTTCCTAACGTTTTGCACTCCGTATATATGAGTTCATGAGTTTAGCATGTCATCGGCACTAATTTACTGAAATTGCGAGATCGAAACCCCAAGAAAAGAAAGAGGAAGAAGGAAGGAATAACCTGAACTTTCGGCAGAGTTCTGGAAAGGTCATCTTCTGCTGTAGATTGTCTGGGGTCTGGTGCAGATACAGATGAAACACCGTGCCCGCCATGGCTCGATCCTCGTCCTTGTCTTCTCCCCCTTGCTGCTGCTGCTGCTGCTGCTGAGGAGGGGGGGAAGATATTGTTGTTTGCAGTTGTGGGTCGTCGTTCCCTGGAGGATTATGATGTGGGTCGTCGTCCCCTGGGGAATTATGATCAATTTCGATAGATTGAAATTCAGATTGAGATTGAACTTGGCCTTGTCCTGGTAATGGGGGGCCTGGGGCTGGGGTTTGTTGTGGGTATATAGAGGGTTGTGCCTCCCCTTCAGCATCCTCTTTGGCGACACCCACATTGTTAATATTATTATTATTAATATTATTCATTGTTGTTGACAATGGGAATTAGTATATAAAAACAACTGACAGAGACAGATAGCACTGTGTGCGGGAAGGATCTTTGGCTGCTGGGTTGGGCTGTGATTTGATATGAGGCAGAACAGAACAGATTCCTCACCCCTCTCTATCTGGGGTCACATCCAGCCCGTCTTCTTCTTTCTTCGTTCCTTCCTAAACTAAACCATCGACCCACTTTAACCTTTTTGACCGCACCACAGAAGTTTGAACCCACCAGCCCACTTGCAACCAAACCTGCTTTTTTTTTAATCTGGGCCTTTTTGCAGTCAAACCCTCTGATCCAGTCCAGTCTTGGACTTTTTGAATCCAATAACATTCGTCTCACCTTTGTCATCCCAAACCCGCTGATCTCATCCGATGAATAACAACTACTCCATGGTTCTTGTTTGCTTTATAGATTCCACTGGCAACAAAGAAAACGTCCCCTACTTAGGAACGGCAATCAATTTTTAAGCCTATGAACATTTGATCTCCCTTGAAATTTGAAATATACAAAAGATCGCCAATGGGGTTGTGCTCTGATGTGGTGTGTAGTCTTTATTAAGTTTGGACATATGGAAGACATGGTTGTTGGGTTATTATAGTTGGTTAGAATCTGATAATATAAAAAGTTAAGGTTCTCATTCATTCAAGACTTTTGTGAAAATTTTAATAATGTAGGGTAATTTAAAATTGAGTTACTTTGTATCATAATAAAATTTTGATTATACATTAAATTTATTGAATTCTTATTAATTTTATTTGTACCAAATAAACCTTCTATTAAATCATAAATTAATAAGAATTCAATAAATTTTTATGTATAATCAAAATTTTATTATGATACAAAGTAACTCAATTTTTAATTGAAGGTTTATTTGGTACAAGTAAATTTAATAGAAGGTTTATTTGGTACAAGTAAATTTAATAGAAAGTTTATTTGGTACAAGATTAGTTTATTTCATATTTCAAGATGGTTTAAGAATATAACATATTTAGATCAATATTTAAGAAGATATATATATATATATGTGTGTGTGTGTGTGTGTGTGTGTGTATGTATGTCAACATTCAAGGAGTTGGGCAAGCAACTCAATTGTAAAAAGCATTCATATATATTTATAAATGAGTGGATATTTGGCATCTTGTGAATGTCTTCTAGGTTGAAAGTGTCATTTTATCTTGGAGAATGACCTAAAACTGTTTTTGCTTGGTTAAGAGCTTTTCTTCCTCAGGCATAAGAAAATAGGGTAACTATTTAAGACCCAGAGACATCTAGCAAGAGTGGAAGTTTGTCCCCTTGTGAACCACTGGCAAGTTATTACATGTAGCGATATTTTGTCTCCACACAATAATGCAATTCATGTCAAGTTCTTGAGATAATATTAGTGAAGGTTACATCAACAATCATATGTACCCAGGTGGGGAGGATAACAACATTCCTCCCAACCACCCGATCTAAACCCAATTGATATATATTGGTGCAATAAAGGGTTTTGAGGGCGTTGAATTTATTTATGTAGTTAAAAATGCAATTTCAACAATAAAAATGCAATTTCAACAATGAAAATTTGCAATTTGATCAAAAATTGTATGACCGAATTTTGGTGATGATTGCTAGAAAAAATCCAAATCGTATAATGTTTAGACTTCTTCTTTTAAAAAATTTAAAATCTCCAAAGATTAGTTCAATCGATGGACCATCTATCTAAGGCATGTTGTCTATTAAGAAGTTGTAGATCATAGGGCAACGTTGGTAGAATTCCTTGAGGTTCCCAGTTGTTATTATCGTTGGCAGTTAAGCCACCCTCCATCCAAATAGTTTAGGGAAGAGGGAGGGATCCCATGAGGATTTCCTTAAAAGAATGTGTGTGTGTGTGTGTGTGTGTGGTTTTGATTGATAAAAGAGTTAGAGTTGTTATATGGTTTTGATTAATAAAAGAGTTAAAGTTGTTTTTGCAACACATCAACTAATTTCGATTTCAAAATTAATATGAGTTGGATCACCTTATATATTATAAAGAACTCACATACATTAATTTCACCTTTTACTCAATTGTAACCTTGTAATTGCACCCAAAAAGATTATATTAAATGGTCTCGTGATGTGTGCACACATAAGTGGATCAAAGTACACCCCCATGTCCTTCAATTTTGAAGCCTGAAGTGCATGTTGATACAATCAATGTCTAAATCATTCACAATTGGTTGGACCTAAAGAGACTATCAGAGCTTTGTAGCTTATTGGGCTTGGCCAACTTCTACCATAGGTTCATTCTAGAGTTCTCCCACATTGATTGGACCCTAAAATAAGTAACCAAGAGTGAAGCAAAGGAAAAGTTCACATGGAAACTCACACAACATAAAGCATTTTAGGAACTAAAGCAATGGCCCTATTCAACATGAGTCCTCTTTCTTCTAGACTCGTAGCAATTATTTGAGATATATAGAGACACCTCGGAGAGTGCAATTGGTGTAGGCTTCACTCAACACATGCATCTAGTTTTTTATCACACCGAGACACTCTTTGAGATGTTTCACAGCAACCCCATCTATGCAAAGGAGTTGTACTCCATTGTACAAGCTTGTTAAGAGTTGAAGCATTGTATTATAGGAAAGGAAACAATTATTCACGTAAATCATAGGACTTGCAAGTTCATATGGGCACTTGGAAAATTGTAGAATGATCACCATCAAAAGTGGTTTACCTACCTCCAACAATTCCATTTAAACAACAAATATTGGAAGAGAAGCACTAATAGAGTTATGCAATACCTCATTAGACCTCCAATTATTGTATTGTTACATTTCTCAACTTCTATGGACATGAGATCTTAGGTGGCCCCAACTATATGACAACATTCTTGATTTTGTTGATACATTACCAATCCCTATTTGTAGGCAAAAAATTCTCTAGGATGGAATTCTACTCCATTTAGGCTATCTCCGTGTTCCCTCAAGTGTGTGAGAAGCATCATGATTAGTATCATTTTTTTGCTACACCAAAAGCCAAACCACCAGTGTGATTAGATTATGCACCAATTAGAAAGAAAACAAATACTATTGATTTAGGGTTACCCATAGGACACATATCTCGTTTATATTCCACTTAGCTATCAAATCAAGAAAAGACGTTATCTGTACACTTTGTTACGTAATTCATAGGAAGGCCTTCATTTTGAAAGTAAGGGCCATTTACAGTCGAGTGGCAAGGAAATTTAGTGTGGAGAAGATAGTGGAAACACTACAAAAGTACTTCTTATAACACACCCATTGCCCAGGTACCTAAAAAAATTGTGTTTCTAACTGATTCCAAAATTCTAATACCATTCTTTAATAATCAAGAAACATGATACAAGCACGTGTAGTAATCAAGAAACATGCATATCTATAAAATAAATGTTTCTCATGCCATGCAAAACATTAACAATATACAAGTATGTTATAAACACAACATAGAGATAATTACACACCGAAAATGTGAATCACAAGAAACATAGAGAAACACATAATAAAGAAACTTATCTTTAAGAAACATTTCACCAACTGGTTACAAACGTCAGACGCTCCACCCAACCTTAGGCTTTGTTACATATTCACTCTTTACAACATGTCACCCTCGAGTTGAGGCTATGAATCCACAAGGATGGGTGCCTAGGCCAACTCTAAAACACACACCAGTTAGTTGTCAAGCTCTCGCAGTTTTCTCAACCACACAACAAATCCTAGTTTGTTAGTTCTCTTTCCCCTTGGTCTGCACAACCCAGAGAAAAGAACACCCTTCTCTACAATGCAGTCCCTCGGGTTGTTCCACTTCTTTCCAGGGCTCCAATGCTACTAATCAAGAAATCTCAATGTTGGAAACTCCAAGGATTCTCAACTATGGACAATTTTTTCACAGCTACCATCATTCTCATGCACATAGGCATCAACTTATTGTTGGAATAACCTATAGTTACCTACAACCAACTAGCAATGGCTCTCTCCTCCAACAGTTTATTTCCCATGCCCAAAAACCAAGAACAATAATGAGCCATAATGAATGAGGTACGAATGGAGAATGAGTGAAGAACCCCCCAACAACCAAAATCGTGGTTTATATACTTGCATGCAATAATGCACCACGTGGCTTCCCCAAGAAGCTCATGTAACCACCTTTTCCAACCTATTCCAAGATGGGTGAATAAAATATAATAAAATGGCTTAGCCCCTTTAGCCCCCTCTCTCGTGGAATCATAGCCCCATATGACTTTGCACTTATCAGTCTTGTAGCTAGCAATGAATTTTTATTATCAATATTCAAAGTATTACATTGCTAGGTTCTCCGACCTTTTCAACTTTACAGCCATTCTGACCTTTCATCAAATAAACAAAAATACATTATTAATATGAGGGTTCAAAACTAGGGTATTACATTCCCCTCCCCCTTATTTTGGCATTGTCCTCGATGCATATCACCATGCAAGTGTGCATATATACATAATTTTTATCAATAATTCAAAAACAATTACGAGTATGCCTCCCGCATTATATCTTCCAACTCATGTGTCACTTCTTCAGGGTTGTAGCGTGTCCACTAGACCTTTACTTGCCCTATGGCTTTGTTCTAGACCACCATGACCTTCATGTTCAATATACACATTGGTTATACCCAAAAGTCTCATTTTCGCTTCACTTGAATCAAATTCCAATCAATGACATGGTTAGGATCATGCACATATATTTTTAGCAAAGATACATGAAATACATTACGCACATTCATGGAAGTAGGAAATGCAAGCATGTATGCAACTGGCCCTATTCTATCCAACATATCAAATGGACCGCATAGTATGGTTGCTAGCTTGGTACAATTGTCCAATTTCAATGAGCTTTTCTTGGGCTTCAATTTCAAAAATTCATGCTCTCCCACTTTGAATTCTCTGGTTGTCCTGCTCTTATCTACACAACTCTTTTGCCTACCTTGTGTTGCTTTCAAATTATGCTTAATTTTAACCATCTGATCTTCCATCTCCTTGAGAAATTATATCCCAAGTATTATTCTATCTGTTGGGTTGTCCCAACTTACTAGAGTATTGCATTTTCTACCATAGAGAGCTTCAAATGGGCTCATATTTAATGAAGCTTGATACCCATTGTTGTAGGTAAACACAACCAAATGCAAATAATCTTCCCACTTAGATAGTTTATCCATCACATACATTATCAACATGTCTTCAATCACTTGGTTGACTCTCTCTATTTGCCCATCTAACTGTGGATGGTATGTTGTACTAAAATTTAGATTTGTACTAAATCCCTTCAATAATCCTCTCCAAAAGTTTGAATTAAACTTTGAATCTCTGTCTGAAACAATTGTCTTAGGTACTTCATGCAACCTAGCAATTTCCTTCATGTAAATCTCTGCAATATTAGCTTCCTTTCGAGTCATCTTGACTAGAATAAAATGGATGGATTTTGTCAATTTATCCACCACTACCAATATTGAATCATGTTGCCTTGTTGTCCTGAGAAATTTAGTGATAAAATCAATGGTTACCACTTCTCATTTCCACTATAGGATTGACAATGGTTGTAGCAAACTTGTTGGATGTCTATGCTAGGAATTCACTCTTTGACATTCCATGCACCTAATAATCTAATCAACAACATTCTTCTTCATTCTTGGTCAAAAGTGTTGGCTTCTTATTACTGCAATTATTTTCTGGTAAGCAAGATGCCTCGCATATGGAACACTATGCATTTCTTTTAACACCAACTTCCTTAGTTCTCCAAAATTAGGAACACAAGTTATGTTTTTATGCATAAGTATTCCATCTTCTCTCATCTTATACTCTTTAAATTTTTGTTGTACATATTCCTGATGTAAGTTTTCATTTACTTGTAGGTAAAGTTGGCATGTAACAATATCATTTAAAATTTTGCTCGTTAAATCAAATTGAGGGATACTAATGGTTGTAGCATGCATGATATGTATCCTTCTATTGAGTGCATCAACAACATTATTTTCTTTTCCTCTGACATGCTTGATGTCAAAGTCATATTCACTTAAAAATTCTATCCATCTTGGTTGCTTGGCATTTAAAGTCGGTTGTTCAAACAGATATTTCAGACCACGATGGTTTGTCCTCAATTTAAGTTTCTTCCCCATTAAGTAATGCCTCCACATCTTCAATGCATGAACTATTGCAACAAGTTCCAAATCATGTGTGGCATAATTCCTCTCGTGTTATTTAAACTTTTGGGACTCATAAGTAATGACATGTCCATTATGAGTGAGAACTCCATCAAGTCCTTCTTTGTATGCATCTGTGCATAGCAAAAAATATTCATTTTGATCAACAATCTTCAAAATAGGTGCACTAGTAAGTAACTCTTTTAATAAATGAAAACTTTCTTCACACTTTGTTGTCTATCCAAACTTAGTTCCCTTCTTTTGTAGAGAAATTATGGGATGAGAAATCTTAGAGAAACTTGATATAAACCTATTATCGTATCTGACTAATCCCATAAAAGATCTGACTTCTAAAACATTCTTTGGTGTTGGCCATCCCCTAATGGCTTCAATATTTTATGGATCTACTATTGTACCTTCCTCTGAAATGATCTGCCCCAAATAATCAATCTGATCCTGATAAAAATAGCACTTGCTTAGCTTGGCATATAGTTGTTTCTCCCTTGGCACTTGCAGCACCATTCTCAAGTGTTGTTCATGTTCCTCCTATGACTTGGAATAAATAAGTATGTTATCCAATAACACAATGACAAACTTATCCAGATAGTTTATGAATATGTCATACATTAAGCACATAAATACCACTAGTGCATTGGTCATTCCAAATGGCACCACTACAAATTCATAATGCCCATACCTGGTTCTAAAAGTTACCTTACATATGTCTTCTTCTTTGATTCTCACTTGGTGATATCTTGATATCAAGTCTATCTTTGAAAATGTCTTTGCTTCTCTTAGTTGTCAAAGAGGTCATCAATTCTAAGTAGAGGGTATTATTTCTTCACAATGGTTTTATTCAGTTGTCTAAAGTCAATACACAACCTCAATGTTTCATCCTTCTTTTTCACAAAGAGTATTAGTGCTCCCCAAGGTGAAACACTTGAGCGTATGTACCTTTTCTTCAACAATCCTTCTAGTTGCATTGTAATTATTTTAATTATGTTGTACTCATTATGTAAGGAGTCTTTGATATTGGGACAACTATGGGTACTAAATCAACAAAGAAATTTATATCCCTCTTTGGTGGCAATCTTCATATTTCTTTTAATACATTATCAAACTCTTTCAATATTGGAAAATCTGTAATACTTGTCTCTTTGGTCTTGTTTGGCTCCTCCACATGAGTTGCATACAATTGGCATCCTTTCTTGAAACATGCCTTCAACTGTAAGGTTGAAATATCTCTTATAGAAATGAATCTTGGAATTCCTTTCACACTGCTCTACTTTCCTTCTTACTCAAGACATGTAAATGTCTTATTATGGCAATCTAGGAGAGGATGATGCTTGTTCAACCAATCCATTCCAATTAAAATATCATAAGATCCTAATGGTATGATATTCAAATCAACATTGGTGTTCACTCCATTAAGATATGTGATAATATCCCAATGGCATGACATTCAAAACAACATTGGTGTTCACTCCATTAAGATCTATTGGACAACCTTTGAGAGTCTCATTGATCCCTTTTTTGGTCCTAGTGGCTAACTAAACCAACCATGATCTTTCAAGTTTGCTTTTTGTCAAATGAAATATGTCTACTACTTTAGGATCTATGTAACTATGGCTTGCTCCTGAATCAGTTAAAATAACAACTTACTGATTTATAATCTTACCTTCCACCTCAATCATATGGGACCGATGCTCTATTGTCGATCTTCTAGGGCTGCATATATCCTTGGAATATTTATGCCCATGTCTTCCACTATAGTAGCCTATTGAATGTTGTGCAATGTCCTCATTTTATCTTCTTTGTGAGGGTAATCTTTGTACATGTGATCTTCTTTACATCATGTTGTGCCAACACAACACCCTCCCTAATTTCTTCTTTTACATTTTCTCTAAGAGAAGAAATTAGGCCCCCCTACTAAACTTTTATACTGGAAAACCTCTCATAATATCTCATGCAAGTGGCAAAGACCAAGTCTCTCTTCTCACTCTCCATACTTTAGTTTTTCAATGATTTTTAATAAAACTCATCCCCATCTATACATTGTATATTGGCAAGCTTCCTCTTTCCTCCGCCGATACATCGCGTATCGACAAGCATCCTCTTTCCCTCATCAATACAAGTTGTATATGTGGACATCCTTCTTCCTCTGTTGATATGACCCATGTTGATGACTTGGGTTTTTCTTCACCAATATGCAAGTTGACTCAACACTTAAAAGTTGTTTCAACAACTTGCTCTTGTATCGACAACCAACCTTTCATCAACCACCGATACACCGACACCCATTAGTCCTTGAACACCAATACACTGACACTTCATCCACTTCCGACCACCGATATACATCGACATAGATCCCCACATCTTCATTGATACATCACGTATCAATAAGGTTCCTTGATTTCTCTCTGATACATAGTGTATCGGTAAGGTTCATCTCTCTCTTTACGATACTGCTTATCGATGAATTTCATGTCTTCAATATGAGAGCAGAGAGATGTCAACCCCTCATTGACACTAAGTGTAACGACAATGATATTCTTTCCCTCGCCAACATACACTCTGTCAGCTAGATGCATTCATGTTGAGGCCTCTCCTATTCTCCTCAAGCTCAGATCCTTCTCGTTGTGCCCATCAGTCAAGTTGCTATCATTTCCAAGGATTAAGATTTCCATGTTTGACTGGATAATTGATGACCGATAGTCTACCTTGCTTAATTTACATTATGTTGCAGTCATGATTAAGTCTGTTTATGTCGCTAATAGTTTCATACACATACCATACCAACATGCACTTTTGTGTCTTCGTGATTTTATGACTAACCTGATCATGAAAGTGTCGTCTATTGTCATGTAGGTTCATTGCAACATCTACAAGACTTACATTGTCCCTTAATTGCATCTGAGAGAAGAATTGGTCCTCTCAACTCATAAGCAGTGTTAAGCACTCCAAACGTCAGTTGGTTGTTTTCACAAGATTATATTACTCAGCCACTGAGATATGAATTTATTTATAATGGATGGATTAAGAGCCTATATAACCCTAACCCATGCCACGGGAATTGATAGAACTGAATTCGAGCAAAGTAGTGGCGAGAATGGGGTCCGAAATTTCATTAAAAAATGTCTTTGCTCGCAATTTTGGGTACGGGTCAAAGTGGATTTTTCACTCCTGAAATAGGCTATATGTATGTTTTATGCGATTATGATTCCAACATCACCGTCGGAATTGCAATTCGAGGTCCATAAGTGCCATAACAATCGCCAAGGATTTCTCGTCAAGCAAACCTCATTAATCGTGACCTTCATTAAAAATGAATCTACTCAAATTTTTGAATGAAGTTGCAAGATCTCTCACCAGAAGCCTCTCCTTGTGCTCTCCGCGTTGAAAAGAACAATGCCTCAATCGGGCATCGTATGAGAAAGTTATGGACTTTTGAACTCAAGCTCTTGTTGTTTCTTACTGACAAAAAGACACTTTGAAATTTTTCGATTTGTCTTCCTTCATATATGACTTTGTGATTTTCTTACCGACACATGAGTTCATGCTTTTCTTGTTGACACGTGAGTTGGCACTCTTCTGTCAATACATATCGATGACCACGAGGTAAACTCGGTCGATACATGCGAGAGGAAATGAGGTAAATTTTTTTGATACATACCAGAGGAAATGAGATGAATGTGGTCGTTCCATATCGACAACCATGAGGTAAACTTGGATGGTACATACCGAAGAACATGAAGTAAACTTGGTCGATACATACCGACAACCATGAGGTAAACTTGGTCGGTACATATCGACGACCATGAGGTAAACTTGGACGATACATACTGGCAATAATGAGGTGAACATGGTCAATACATACTCGTGAAAATGAGGTGAACATGGTCGGTACATACTAGTGATGATGAGGTAAACTTGGTTGGTACATATCGAAGGAAATGAGGTGAACATCTCTAATACAAGGACCATACCCCAGAAAACTGCCTTTTGTATTTTGGCCATAACTTTTGACTTCGATACTTGTTTGTGCGTTCCTTATACCGTTGGAAAGGTATTTCCGATATCTACAACTTCAAAGTCACATGATTTTAGGTATTCCTCATCAATTGTTCAAATTTTTAGGATTAATATCTCACACATTGGCAAAAGCCCCGGAGAACACAGTACTTCAACCAAGAGCAAAGGAACTAGGAATCAAACTCAGGGAAGCATATAGGAACTCTCACTTAGCTAATGTTTCATTTCAATAGGTTCGAATGGGTGGTTTTAAAAGTTTATTTCAATACTATTCTATGGTCACTCATCTATTTCATGTTGAATGGTGTCGGGTACCAATGCTAAAGGAAGATCATATTCAACAATTTAGATAGTCAACATGTGAGGTGAGAAAATCATAAAGGCACAACAACTACACATCAAAGAAATCTACCAGTATGCAACAATACCCTCACAAATATGATCTTCCGCCGAGGATAATGGAGCAGCAACAACAACAACAATTATTGCAGCAGTAAAGCAACAACAAATGGGACTGAGACTCAAATAATAGAAGAGGAATTTTGAATCCCATGATGGCCAAATATCAAATTCGAAGGGAGAAGAACTTCTCAATGTCTAGGGTAGTCATCACGATGGGTGAGGTGCACTATAGGAAAAATCTATGATGGCCCACTAACACTAAAAGACAAATTTGAAATGTAACTCCATATAATACATTAAATTATAAACATTTATGATGTCTTTGTTCTCTCATCATTACAAAGAGGATAAGGACAAAAGTTTGTAAATGAAAGGTCATGGGGGGTAGGAGGAAGGTAAAGAGTCAAGTCGAATATTAATAAATACGAGGATTATATTTGAGTCAAAGGCTTTTGGCTCTTGGAGCTTTCATGTACTATTATTGAAACTTTTAATGAGGAGAAGTTGGTTTGGCCAAGCTATTTTCTGGAGAAATCTTATTCTCGTGTTGGACGTATTGTGGACTATTCCCTTTGCATTTTGCTTGGCACTTGGGTTGTGTAAGAATGTAATTTGTATTGTAGACTATTATCATGTATGTTTGTTGCATTCTTATTTCGATTCTACCAGGAATATTTGTCTGAATTCGTCGGCATAGAACTAATAAATGATTATTTAAATGCTAGACTATTATGTGTTTGCAGTTATTTATTCATATTCTTGTTTTGTTCTATGTGAAATATTTCCCGGGCCATTGATAGGAAAACACATGGTTCTATGTTTGTTTTATGGTTACCTTTTTCTGTCTAGACACATGCATCTTAGATTAGATGCATCTCATTCTTTAGCTTAGAAAAACCTTCAATGGTGGATCGAGCCGCAACTGGTAAACCCAAAACCATAAATGGTTGTCGGGCTAGAATCTGGATGGGTTCCCTATTCGAATGGTGAGAGGTCTAATTGGGACCTCTCAATGGGGTAACCCGTGTTGTTGACAAAGGGCATTTTTCCCACGTCAACACATCCCCAACATTTGATTGGTAACCTTCCCCTTTTTCCCAAGGAGTCTTCCATCTTGGATTCATTCTTAACAGTCTAATTTTGTTGATATGTAATAGGACTATTGTTAGATTTTTCTTTACTTATAGAAGAATATATGTCTTTACTTATTCAACATTAACAATTATACCATAGTAGTAGAATAAATAGTAGACAAAGTACATAAGAGATTTATCCTGGTAAAACCCCAAATGGGGGGAAATCCCAACAACCTTTCTTAGATGAATTCCTTCCACAAAGTCCAACCATTCACTAGCTCCTTAGAGCTTATAAATAAGAATCAAAAGCTAGCACAAGGCTAGCACCTAGCAATAGATCCACAATTGCACTAGCATCATACAGAGATAGTGCACCCTCTAGGAGAGACAGTGCACAAGAAAGAGAGACCACCACCAAAATAGCTCCAAGACTAGGCTATTGCATGACCCTTCCTTCCTCATAATTGCACACCTTTTACCTCAGTGAGTGAGAGTGTGTTGTGTCTCCAAATGAGCCAAGACGTCACCTATTTATAATCTTCCAGTCACTTCTACCTGAGCCGATTTCTCATTTGGAAGTCTTAATTAACTTAATTAATTCACGGGTGAGCCTTTAATTAATTCCTAGGTGAGCTGACTTCTCTTCTAAAAACTTCTTGTTGTTTAATGGTCTTCCTAGACTTCTAGAATCTTCCCACATCTAAGATAGGTTTACATTGGAGGAAAGGTTCCTCCTGTAGCTACCAAACATCAACACTCCCTCTTAGCTAGGGAGGTATCTTTCATGATGTTTCATATAGTAGTCCACTGACTACTCTGCAATCTGATAGCAGGCACACGACTGCTACAATGCCTTTGGTAGCTCAAATCATCAAGCACAGTCTCTGTGATCAAATGGTAGCACACACATATATATCCAAGCGATCTGGTAATCTCCATGACAATCGGCTAGTAGCACACAACTACTACAATGTCATCCAATAGATCACAACTGCTGCCAAGTAGTACACAACTATTGTCCAATGACACACAGTCATCGCCAGTGGAACACATCCACTATAGTAGCACACAACTATTGTCGAGAGACACACAGTCTCCACCAGTGGTACACAACCACCGAAGTAGCACACAACTATTGTTCAGAGTCACACATCCTCCGCTAGTGGAACACATCCACCGAAGTAGCACACAACTACTATCTAGAGTCACACAACCTTCATCATGGTCTTACGACTATGTGTGTGATGTTTCTTCTCTCAGCAGGTCCGACAGTACATTACCACCTCAGTCACCTCATGTGACTGATCCAGGGAACCCTTGACCAGAGGGGTTAGTCGACATGATAAGAAACAACACACCTCCCTCTCAACGAGGGTGGACATTCGACAACACTCCAAGCTTGTCCCTGAAGTACTCATACTTCACTCTTGACAAGGGCTTGGTGAGAATGTCCAATATTTGCTCATCTGTGGATATGTACTGGATCTCCACAACTCTTCTCTGGACCATGTCCCATATGTAATGATATTTGATCTCTATATGCTTAGACCTCTCATGGAATACAGGGTTCTCGGTAAGCTTCATGCAACTTTGATTGCCAGAGTGTATCAAAGTTGGCTCCAATTCTAGATCAAATATCCTAGCTAGCAACTTCCAGAGCCACACTGCTTCACGACTTTCCACGCTTGTTGTGATATACTCTACTTCTAATGTACTGAGTGCCACTGATGTCTGCTTCCTACTCAACAATGAGATCATGCTCGATCCTAGACTAAAACAACATCTGGAAGTACTCTTCCGATCCACTGCACTCCCTGCCCAGTCAGAATCTGTATATCCCTGAAGCTTCACATCTCCACCTGAGACATATCTCAATCCATATCCAACTGTACCATGAAGGTACCTCAACATATGCTTTGTTGCCATCCAATGTACCTGTTTAGGTTCAACCATGTGTTGACTCAAGGTGTTCACTGCAATTGTTTGTACATCATGGGATCCACCAAATCTGAAGCTTTGTTACTCAAGAGTTTCAAATTTATCGTGATAGGTGTGGTCATGGACTTGCAGTCCATCATCCCAAATTTCTTTAGGATCTCAACAATATATTTTCCTTGGCTAAGGAAAATCTCATGTGATCTCTGCCATACCTTCAATCCCAAAAAGTAATGCATCAAACCTAGATCCTTCATCTCAAACTCTAAAGTGAGCTCCCTCTTACACTTATCAATGAGCTTCTCATCCCCTATTAGAAATATATCATCTACATATAGAACCAAGATCAATGGGCATCCATCCTCAACCTTATAGTATAGGTTAGGATTTGCCTCACTCTTGGTAAATCCCAGGCTCATCAAATATCCATATATCCTGGCATACCTTGCCCTGGTTGCTTGCTTCAGTCGGTACAAGGCCTTCTCCAGTCTGCACACATGGGAGTCCTTCCCATGGATCACGAAGCCTTGTGGTTGTTCTATGTACACTTCTTCCTCTATTACACCATTCAAGAAAGCAGTCTTGACGTCCATCTGGTGTAATTTCCATCCCGTTGTGGAAGCAATCACAATGATTGATCATGGAAGTGTATTTTTCTATAGGAGCAAAAGTTTTGTTATAGTCTTCTCCCTCTTTGTGGGAGAACCCTCTGGCCACAAACCTTGCCTTGTACTTCTCTATGCTGCCATCTGCAACATGCTTGATCTTGTAGATCCATTTGGAAGTCACAATTGACTTCCCTTCTGGTCTCAAAACGACCACCCATACATCACTCTTCACAATGGAATGATACTCCTCCATCATGGCATCCTTCCATTTTAGCTTCTCAACAACTTCTTCAAAAGTGGAAGGTTTTGAATCAATGATGTTGCTCATTAGTGCCACATAGTTGGAAAACTTATGTGGTCTCTTGCTCTCTCTAAAGGAACCTTTGGGAGCTGCATGTCCTTCAACTTCCTGGAAGGTGTTTCGAAGCCAAGTTGGTCTCTTCCTGGTAGAAACAGCTTCTTCAGGAAGATCTATAGGTCTTTCTGACTCTACCATATCATTTTGGACTTTTGGGATGGTTTCTTCAGGTGTAAAGTCTACCATGACTACATCTTTGGGAGCCTCTTGCTCTATTTGGTCATCATCCATGTGAGATTCCCTTAATCTTATGAAGGTTTCATCTTTGTCAAATGTTACATACCGGTTGATCTCAATTTGTCTCTGCCCTGGAATGTAAATTCTATAGGCCTTCGAAGTCTCACTGTATCCAACGAATGTGCCCTTCTTTCATGAAGGTTCCAATTTCATTCTCTTTTCCTTGGGAACATGAATAAACATTAGAAAACCAAAAATCCTCAAGTGAATGACTATTTGCTTCTTGCTGGTGAACACCTATTCAGGTGTCTTGTTCCCCAATATCTTATGAGGTCTTATATTATGCGCATATATAGTCGTATTGGATGCTTATGCCCATAAGTGGATGGGTAGGCCTGTTTCATGTATCATCACTTTTGTTGCTTCTATGATGGATCTATTCTTTCTTTTTGAAACCCCATTCTATTGGGGGTTATAGGGAGTTGTAAGCTCCCTCTTAATCCCCGCTTCTCGGAAAAAAGTCTTTAAACTCCTTTGAGGTGTACTCACCTCCATTGTCAGATCTCAAAACATTAATCTTCCTTTCAGAGAGATTCTCAATTAAAGCCCTAAACTCTTGAAACTTGTTAAAGACTTCATCTTTTTCTTTCAAGAAGTAGATCCACATCTTCTTGGAATAGTCGTCTATGAACAAGACATAGTATACAAAGTTGCCAAGTGATGACATGGTCATCTATCTACATACATCAGAGTGTATGATGTCCAAAATACCTTTGGATCTGCTATCACTGCTTGTACAACTTCCCTTGACATTCTTTCCAAGTGCACAACCTTTGCATATGTTGATATTATGGTAGCTGGGAGAGGTATTAACCTCCACATGTAACCTTTAACAAGACTAGAATATTTCAGTAAGCAAGAGAAACCCTAAAACGTTAGATAATAACCCCAGAAGAAAAGTCAGCTCAAGAGAATATTCAATATTGAGTTATTATCCTCAAGAAAGAGAAGTTAGCCTAGTTAAGTGAGATAGAGCAGTATAAATAGAGGGCGGTAGAGCTCATTTGACACTCACTCACTCACAACTGCATAAGATTAGTGGTGCGCCAATTTGGAGAGGTAATTAAGCTGTTGCAACTTGGATTTTGGTTTTTGGTTGGAATTTCTCTTGGTTATGGTTTGGACTTTCTTCTTGGTCTTTGGTTATTCTTCCTTGGAGAAAGGTGTGCTACCTCGGTTGGCTATTGGTCCGCTTCCATAATTATTATATCTGTCAAGGTTAAGGTGCTCGGGGGTGGCCTTTGTGCCTATGGTTGGGTGACAATATTGTTATATTGTCTATGGAAAAACGAGCACATCTCTTTATTTTCCAACAGGTTATGGGCACACACTATCTTTAGACAGTCTAACTACTAGAAGATAGATTGGGAAGTTATTTGTTAAGCTCGTTATGGCACTAGTTACACCTGCAACTAGTTTTTCTGATTATGCAGCTACAACAAACCCTAACCCTTGTGTTTGGGCACTTATGATCAAGCATTTTACCTAATTCCTTGAGATCCTAATGCATCTCTTGGTACCCTCAGCTAGCAAAAACGTCAGGTTTGAATTTATAGTCAAAGTCAAAGGTTGACTTATGGTCAAATTGATTTTGTGGTAGTTGAAATTTTAGAGTTTCGAGCTTGTTCTAATCATTCAATCTAATTTCTTCTTGTCAAGATGGTATCTAGTTTCAGATTGGAAGGCAAGTTGGACGATGCTACAAGACTTCAAAGGTATGCACTTGTATATGTTATCCAAGTTATATCATCTAGGAAAACATGAGTGTGTTTGCAGGAAAAGTATTAGAGACCTTGTCCAAATTGTAATCTTGGATTCAGTGCATTCAGAGGAACAAGCGCACCCTCCATAGAAGTTGAGGCTTGATGTTCCAGGTTTGATTAAATTGTTAAGCTTCAAATTTGTGTATATCAAGGGTGATAGTCACTACATTACAAATTGTGAAAGTAGTCTTTGAAAGATTATATTATTGCTAGGTGCAATGAATACTCAACTGCATATGAATACTATTGATATATATTCTTATTGTACTTGCTCGCAAGTTGAACTAACATCTCCTCTAGATAAATATTTCTTGTTTTCTCTTATTGTTCTTGTTTCGGGCAGGTACCCTTGTGAAATATGTTTGATGAACAATCCGTGCGGAAGCTGTCATAGAAGAATTTTATAAGGATGACACAACTGCCATATGGGAAACAATCAGAGCATATATAAGAAAACTTAAAAAGACTCAGAGGATTCAGAGTCGAAGGAAGTCAAAAATCAAAAGGAAACCAGAACATGCTTGTGACACTTTGTAGAAAGCAAAGAAAGATGCAACAGACAAAAGCTTGGACTCTCTCAGATGGAGGGAGTTGATCACAAAATTCCAAAAGAAGAGCATGCATATTTCTCATTTAGGCATGAAGTCGGGATTAGGAAGGAGCTAATCCCCAAAGTTATAATCCATTGAAGAAGAATCCGTAAAGACTATGAAGTATCTATCCATGTTCTTCATTAGAAGTAGCAACCATGATAAGCAATATGTGTTCAGTTTGACTCTAGAAGAAGTCTTCTTCGAAAAGAAGCCTTGAATATCCTTGGTTGTCCGTCTACATTTATGTTCATATGGAGGAAGGTTGGAGCCTTCAGGAAATAAGGGCATGTAATCTATAAAAGATTCCATGGACTCCAACATTAAAGAAAAACATGAGGAAGAACATGAAGATTCCAAGAAAGAAAGAAAGGTCAGAAAAACCAATTGAACCAGTTTGAACCCACTAGAAGCAGTCAAGCAGAAGGAATGGAAGGAAGTTGTGATTGTGAAAAAGACTTAAGCATTGATAGATACAAGGTGAGACTTGGGGCTAGAGGGTTCTCCTAGTAGGAGGGAGAAGACTACAATGACAACTTCTTCTAGTAACCAAATATACCTCTACCTGAGCCATTATATATCCTGCAGTAACCATGGGTTGGAGTTTACATCAGATAAATGTAAAGATTGTTCTTCTCAACATAGTAATTGAAGAACCGTTTGTAGAGAAACCTCAAGGTTTTGAGGTATACCAGAAAGAAACCCTTGTATGTAGATGGAAGAAGACCTTGTATGGATTCAAACAAACTTGGTGTGGAGCCTCTCATGTACAAAAAAAGTGTGGTGAAAACTTCCTATCATAGAGGAAGTATATTGAAATGGTTCTTCAGAAGTCCAGGACGATGGATTGCAAATCCCTGGCAAACTCCCATGATGACATATTTGAAGAAGTTGAGAGACTTTAATCCAATAGACCTATCTTTGTATCGTCAATTGATTGGCTCGTTAAAGTATTTGGAGAATACTCATCCCGATATTTGTTTTGTGGGACGTTTAAGTTRTGATATACAACTGCATGGATTTATCGATTCARATCGCCTAGGGAGTATAGATGACAGAAGAAGTGCTACCTGGATATGTTTCAGTTTGATCTTTGTCATGATGTCATGGGCTATTAGGAAATATAAGTTTGTTGCACTTAGCACTATAGAAGCAGAGTATATTGCAGCTTTTAATGCTTGTACGGAAGCAGTGTGGCTCCGTAAGCTGGTTTTTGGACTGTTCGATTAGGTGTTGGATTCGACCGTGACATATTATGATGATCAGAGCTATGTGAAGCTTTCATAGAACCCCATGTTCCATGACATGTCGAAGCAAATTGAGATCAAGCATTATTTTCTCTGTGATAAAGTTCAGAGGGGAGAAGTGGTTCTCCAGTATATCTCCATAGATGAGCAGATAACAAATATTTTGGTAAAGCCTCTATCCAAGATGAAAAGTTTGTATACTTAAGAGACAAGCTGGGGCTCGTGGAGACGACTTCCTTATTGAAAAGGGAAGTGATTACTCCCAGGTTGGGAGGGAGAATTGATAAGTTATTGATTTATGGACAGTCATTTTCCAGTTTGGAAAATGGTCTAGGTTGGACAGCTCTTTTCCAGTGCGGAAAGTGGTTGAAGATTTATGACAGACAGTCATTTTCCAGTTCGGAAAATGGTCCAGATTGGGTAGTCATTTTTGTAATGAAAATGGTCTGATAGATTGTCAGTGTACCATAGAACATGATTCCCCTTGTGGCCAGTGTGGGGGAATGTTCTAGGACATTCATTCTTCTTGGCAATCACTCTAAGTAGTGGCCAAGTAGAATGGTTTGCCTCGTTGGGCAGTCATTCTTTCGAAGTTCACAGTTTGTGAGCAGTTTCGAAGAATGGTCCATTTTGGAGGTTGCTGCAGGACAATCATTTCCATAGAAAATGGTCCGAACAGTCATTCCCTAGGGCAGACTCATTCTCTCTAGGTTGCACTGTGATTAGTGCCAGAGGAATGGCCCAGTTAGGTGAATGGTCCAAGTTCGATAATCAGGGATAGGCATTCCCTAGGGCAGACTTGTTCTCTCTAGGTTGCACTGTGATTAGTGCCAAAGGAATGGCCGAGTTAGGTGAATGGTCTAGGCTTAAAAATCAAGGACAATTATTCTTCTATGCTTGGGAAGAATAGTCCAGATATCTGATGGCTGATGTTTTACTTTCCAAGGGCACATGCTCTTCCAGATCTCATAGATGTGAGTGGAAGAATAGCCCAAATGACTCAGTTTATATCATGATATTGTTTATGCAGGTTGATATCAGATGATATGATTGTTGTGGAGACTGTATGCCTCTGGACAATAGTTGTATGCTACTATGGTAGATGTGATCCACTGGTAGTGATTGTGTGTCATTGGTTAGTAGTCGTGTGCTACTAGGAGTAGTTGTGTACCACTGGATAATAGTTGTATATTAGTATGGATAGACACAGTTGTGTTCTATTGGATGGCATTATAACAACAATATGCTACTATCTGAGTGCCATGGAGACTACCACTAGTGTTGGAGTTGATTTCCAGCTAGATGGATAGTCAGTGTGCAGGTGGACAGAGATTCTCCAAGTGGAGAATGGCCAAGATAGAACAAATTACTGGTGGATAGGCAATCTCTTTGTGGAGAATGGTCCAGGATGACAATTTGTTGACGTATCATGGACTTGTATTTTCCTAAGTCACAGATTGTGCCCCGATTAGGAAAATGGTTCAGGACCGATATTTTCTAAGGCATATAGGTAGAGATGGATCTCTATGTTACATAAGACTCGATTAGAAAATAGTCCGAGACTGACATTCCTGTAGGAATGGTCTCTGTAGCCCGCGGCATAGATTTCAACATTTGTTGCGACAATCATTCTTCTAGGACGTATGTCTAGATTAGAAGAATGGTCCTTGTATCACTTTGTAGAGTGAGTGACTTATTCAACATCAAGCCCGATTACTCAGATGGAGTATGGATTCGAGAGATGATGCAACTAATGCTATCAGATGATACTGATAGTGATGATGTTGCTCGTGAGTTGATCTACATGATTACGACATAGCCTGTGTGGCTATGATGATGCTACCGGTTGAATGGTTTGTTTTTGCTCAAGACCATTGCCTTTAATACCTACCTAGCCAGGAGGGAGTGTTGATATTATGGTATATGCATGAGGTATTAACCCCCATGTGTAACCTTTGACAAGACTAGAATATTTCGAGAAGCAAGAGAAACCCTAAAACGTTGGATAATAACCCTAGAAGACAAGTCGACTCAAGATAATATTTAATATTGAGTTATTAGACTCAAGAAAGAGAAGTCAACGTAGTCAAGTGAGATAGAGCATTATAAATAGAGGGCACTAGAGCTCATTTGACACTCACTCACTCACAATGCATAAGATTAGTGGTGCACAAGTTTGGAGAGGGAGTGCAACTGCTACAAGTGGGATTTTGGTTTTTGGTTGGACTTTCTCTTGGTTATGGTTTGGACTTTTTGCTTGGTCTTTGGTTATTCTTGTTTGGTGTGCTAGCCTTGGAAAAATGTGTGCTACCTTGGTTGGCTATTGGTCTGCTTCCAGAATTATTCTGTCTGTCAAGGTTAAGGTGTTGATTTTTCATTGAGCAAGACTAATCATGAAGTTCATTTCATTTTTAGTATTTAACCATAACCATTAATGTTGCAACAACCAAGATCACAAGAAGAAGCACCACGTACAAGAACAAAAGAACTATCCTGGGAAACCCTTCTCAACAAAGGAAGAAAACCCAGCCAATCCTTTGCTATATTCTTCAAGAGAAAGACCTTCACCACCAAGATAAAACCTAGCACACAAGAGGGTGCTCAAACCCTAGAAGACTAGTGCCCAAGAGAGGTGCACACTTTTCCCAAGAAGGTGTACTTGNTGAAATTTCCAAACTCATGTGAGAGATATGATTCCTCAATGGAGAATTTACCTTTACTTATACTAACCTGAACCTGTCAACAAAAGTGTCTATTGGCACAACAAGCTCGACCTCACTAACTTATAATATAATTAATATTAACCAGATTAATTATCTTTTACATTAATTACCAGGCACGTCAAGGTGGGGCCGACCTGTACCCTTTACATTACAATTAGGGTTACAGGAAGGTCTGAATCTTGAACAATATAGAAAGGGATCTGATACAGCCACTAGTGCTCATCCACTAAGGGCACATCCACAATGATTTCCATATCTCTGGCTCACTGCATTACATAGAAGAACCAGTTCTTCACACATTCACCTGTGCTCATCCATAGGCACGTCCACTCAACATATCTTCTTTCCCACTGCATCACACATGAGAGTCATCTAGAGTTTCTCATCAACTTTGCTGCTCAGAGGAGGCTAATACATCATCTTCATTTTTGTTCTCATGACGATGCACCCAACACTTTGGGATTTCACACGTTCACCTTGTGCTCAACCACGGGCACGTCCAACTCAACAGATCGCCTTTCCCATAGGATAATCATCTAGAGTTCTTCTCAACTCTCTGAATGGAGGAGGTCATCTCTACGTTCCAACTCTGTCTCAGATAGGAACCACATACCCCTTTTAGGGGATTTCTCTCAGGTTTGTAAGCTGGAGAAAGCCTCACATAGCTGGAATGATCCACATCTCACAAGTTTGTAAGCTGGAGAATGTATCACATAGCTGCAATCATCAACACTCCCTCTCAGCGAGGGAGGCATTCTTCATCATGCCAAGTCTCAGACGGATGTACTCTGAGTTTTTTCTTGGCTGGAGTCATCAATACTTCCTCTCAACTAGGGAGGCATTCTTCACCAAGTTAGTTTGGTGAAGATGTCTGCAAACTTGTCATGTGTAGGAAGGAATTGCAAGTGTACGAGTTTCCTCTGCATCATATCTCTGATATAAGGATATTTCATCTCATCGTGTTTCAATTCATCAGGAAACATTGGGTTCTCAAGGAGCTTTACACACGGCTCTTGGTTATCATCATAGGATCCATCTCATGGTCAAGTAAATCTGTCAGAAGCTTGTGAAGCCATATGGATTTGCACACTCGATGTTGTATACTTTGCTTCTGTGGTACTCAAGGCCATAGAGTTTTTTTCCTGCTACATCAGGAATCCATGGTAAAATTCATAGTAAGACGACAACCAGATGTGCTCTTCTGGTCCACTGTACTCTCTTCTTAATCTGTATGGGTATATCCCTGCAAACACAATTTCACACTTGGAGGCATATCTCAGACCATGTCAAACTGTGCCTCATGTATATCTCAATGCATTCTTTACTGTATCAGTTGGCTCATGGATTGGCTAAGGATTTTCACTGCATAGCATGAATCAAGTCTGGTTTTAATCAGATACATCAATGATCCAATCACCTGTGGATCTATCTCGTCTGAATCATCATCATTCATTTTCTTCAAATCTATCACGGTGTTTTTGTATT
>ML779839.1:492665-506253 GCA_009831015.1 Picea engelmannii | reverse complement strand
GCATTATCGCACCCTGCCTATATAGAAACCTGCGAACTTCCTTTTTATAGGGTTTTTACAAAGGAAAATGCAACTTATTTTCTCAGGAAGAGTTCTTCTCCCTTCTCTCTTCAGGAACTCATGCCACTGACCCCTTTGAAGACTACAGATAGGTTTACATCATTAATGGTCATAGGGATGACGAAAATAATGTGTAACACCTCCATATTGGAAGGATCTATCTTGAGCTCACCTCCATCGATCACATACCCCAGATATAGCAAAGATTGCTGAGAAAACTCACATTTCTTGATATTGGCTAGTAGTTGGTGCTTCTTCAGGGTCTCTAACACTTGCATAAGATGTGAGATGTGCTCTTCCCAGGTAGCACTATAAACCAATATATCATCCAAATAGGTAATAACAAATGAATCTAGATAAGGGCATAAAACATCATTCATTAGTATCATAAATGTAGCTAGTGCATTGCATAAACTGAATGGCATAACCAACCACTCATATAAACCTTTCCTTCTCTTGAAGGCAATCTTCTAGGTATCTTCTTCTTTGACTTGTATCTTGTGATATCCTGATTTCAACTCTAGCTTAGTGAAGTACTTAACATGTTGCAATTGGTATAATAGATCATCGATCCTTGGAAGAGGGTAGCGATTCTTCAGTGCAATCTTGTTCAATGCCCTGTAATCGATACACATTCTCCAAGTCCCATCCTTATTGGGAATAATTATGATGTGTGACCCACAAGGCGAGGTACTTGTTCGAATCACACCCTACTCCAACAATTGCCGCAACTGCTCCTTTACTTCATTTGCTTCTAGAACAAATTATCTATACATCCCAATATTCAACAATGGGGAGTATGACAATATATGTATTTCATTATCCACATCCCTCTTGGGTGGTATTTCTTTAGGCTCCTAGAAAACTCCCCTATATGCCTATAACAACTCCTCCAACTGATATTTTTGCTCTTTTGTACACCCCTTTGGGGATGCCTTTACTCTTATTTACTCATCACCAGACCGACTTTCTCTTAATAAAAGTAAAACATATTTCTTGCTAGAACTGATCAATTTCTTAGCTTAATTGGCACTTTCCAATGAAATTTTTTATTTTCCTTTGTGAGCATTGACGATGAAGGATTTTTCGTCCTTGATGAGGCGATACTGGTTGGCTCTCCGCGTGAAGATAACATCCCTCATATACATGTAGGGGATTCCAAACACTTCTCCACATACATCCAGTGGTACTACGTCCAATTCTACTTCATCTATAAAATCAACACTTATAATAAATTTAATCTTGCATTGCTTTGTTACCTTGATTTTTGCATCCTTGTTTACTCTATCCAGTGGATAGGGGCTAGGATAATCATGAACCTCTAATCCAAGCTTGCTAACTAGATCTGCTGCTATGAGATTAGTCTGTGAACTATAGTCAAACAAAGCATCTATCTTGGTCTTCCTTACTTGAATCTTGATGTGGAAGAGCTTGGTCATCTCTTTCTCTTCCTGGTGATGAAGGCTACTCAGATTCACCTCCTTTTGCACATATGTGAAGACAATATTTTCATCCGCATCAGAGCCACTTTCAACCCAATTACTCAAATATATGGCTAGAAGGTTCTTTTTCTTTTCTTCCTTGCGGTTTTTCGGGTTCAACTCTAGATGTAGTTTCCAACATTTTTCCTCAATGTGACCATCAATGTTGCAATGACTGTTGGGATGCTTTCACTGATGTGTAGTGGCTTTCGTATTCTTATCCTTCCCCCCTTTCCACTTCTTCTTCTGCTCCTTGGAAGCTTCCTAGTGCTCTTTCTGCTTGGAATTGCTTGGCTACCCTTTCTTGTGGCCTATGTTTTCCAAATATTGTGCTTGTACACATGCCTCGTCCATTGTCCTTGGCTTGAAAAACATCACTTGCTTTCTTAGATAACTATGTAGACCCTGTTAACGCCCAAAAGCGCAACATGAAATCCCTGCCTGCAAATGAGTTGCAATGCATTATTACTTATATATATTTATTAATAATACTAAATAGGTGGGACCCCTTTAGAACAGTAATAAGGAAGAGAAATGGCTCCTCTGGTTAAGATCTTCAAGCCGTGCTCATGATTACCTTACAAGAAGAATTTCACGGTTTGAGAATAAAAAGAGAGATCCTATCGTGGTTCTATTTGCAATTAATGGATGTTGGGTGTGTTAGGAATTTGATTTTAAGGGAAGGAAATGTTTATTTCATTAAACATTTTTACTCTTGTTGCACCTAGACTTTGACATATTATTCAAACACTAAGTGTAGGCTACATGCAAACTTATGGTATATTTGGGCAATTGATTGTTAGTAATTCTCCATTAGCAAGATATGTGGGTCATGTTTATTTTGATGCTAAATGTGTGATGGGCATATAATAGATTAGATTCATGCATTAACCTTGAGCCCAACTCTCGATGTTGGAAATTTATGTGAAAAATAGATAAAGTATGGTGGACGTATGTTTGGAATGAATTTTTGGAGTCTAAGTGCGCTGTATCGTTGGCCGTGGTTGATGGAATTGAATGTAGAAGATGGGAAGTGATGTGCATTTACTACACGATGTTCTTAACCTACCTCAAAGCTGCCATATTCACTATTCTTTCGCACTTGTTTTGGGTGCTCTGGTTAGTAGAGCCTCCATTGTTCTCGGCCCTCGGTGGAAAAGTAATTGTGCTCTGTGGTTTCCTAGTATTATTCTTATAGGTATGTGGATTTTACCTCTTCATTCATCAATATGTCGACTCTGCTCAAGATAAAAACTTCTTGCTGGCTCTTAGAGTTTGCATGCAGAATGTGTTTGTTTTCTAAAGTTTATAGTGAATTTCTTGAGAGAATTCTAGCCGTGTAAAAATGCATTTCGATTTGGGTTTCTTTCCTTTTTGTCATTTGAGCGATTCAAACTGGAAATATTGTTTGACCTTCTATTTTTTGAGGTATATGGTTGTGTTGCACCTAGAGCAAATGTTGGTGTTACTGGGATATGGTTGTTGGCAAATGTCTTATGGGTGAATATGTTCGATTTCGCTCACATTTTATGATTAATTTTTGGGGTTTTTATTTGTAGAGGGGAAAGAACTGTCAGGTCTCATGACTATTATATAGTACCCTCACCTCACGCCCAAACCTTAGAGGATATGCAGTCCTTTCGTATTGTTATTACCATTGTTTGTAGAGTTATGAAAGAAAGTGTATTATGTCTTGCTGTCACTTTGAAATTTTGTTGTGGGAAGGGATTGTTATTGTCTCACTTGCAGTCCACACCATCACCTCACGTCCACTCTATTTGCTCCAGGCTTTGTTAGCCCATCAAATAAGAATGAGAAAGTAATGAATTTAAACCCATATTCGAAGTCTTGTCTAATTGTTTTGACTCAACCGTTGGAAGATTGATTAAACCCACAAAATCGTGGCTCACTTTGTTATTTATCCATGAGGGAACTCGACCGACTTTGAAGTTAGTATGGATTTGATGAAATAGTGACTATTAAGCTCGCATTGGGGTTTCGAACCCAGTTTAATTTCGCAGTAGTGATTTTGGGGTTATGGTGTTTTTTTTTTATAATGAAGAGTTGATGGTTATAATTCTTTTCCCGGCCTTTCGTGCCGACTTTTATAACCGAGTCCAGAATTGTTTTGTCAACAAAATGCTCCACCGTTTAAAAAGAAGATGAAACCTACAATGTTTGATAGTTATGAGATTTCACTTGAGTTTGATATTGAGTAGTTTAAAAGTTGTTATGTCGTGGATACTGTATGTTGGAGTTTTTAAAGAAATGGTTATGGCACACACAAAATTGGTTTGTGGGGGTTTTTGTCATGTTGAGTTGGAAATAATTGACTTGATGAACAATGGTAAATTTGATATGGTTTCAACACATGACATTAATGCTAATTATGGAATTGAATAAATGATAATTTATAAGATAGAACAATAGTCATTTCATTCCCGTTCATAATTTCATTTTTCACCCATTATATGCCCACCATCTTCCCAATAACATTTAATTATTCCTTGTTCTATTATTATGAATTTCATTTGAAAAGAAATGGAAAAGGATTGGACGACTTCTGGATTTGGAAATTATGATATGGAGACATTGTTTTTATGAGGATAAGGTTCTTTTTTTTGCATGAACAATATCCATTTATTCATTCTCGTCCATACTATCATTTTTCATTTATTACAAAGCCCCCCATTTTCCCAGTGACCCTGAAATTCCCTGTTCAAATGCAATTGATTATTAGATTCAATATGTGAACGATTGTATCAATAGATGGATTGCATGTGCTTCGGTTGTGAATGATAGAGCTAACAATTTGATTTTATTTAGGTAGAGTGTTAATGAATGAATGGTTAAAGGTTTTCCATGTTTTGATTTGAATCTTGCTTCAAGATGAGTTTTTTTAGTAGGGGAAACAATGGCAGAGGTGCCAACAGAGGCAGAGGTAATAATTGGCAAAGGGGCCATAGAAGGCCATGATTCTCAATTCACTTTGACGTCAATTTGCAAGAATTGAATCAACTTTTCCAAGCTGGATTCTTTAATTTAGTTGGCCAAGGGATTTTGCAACCTAGCACTGAGAGACCTCCTTTCCAACCTCATCAAAACTTCTCCGGTGTCTGTCTTCCCCCTCACTTGTGTATGCAGCCAGACCAACCTATCAATGATGGCTAGAAATAAATTGTCCATCAACCCGCTATACATCATCATGGTTGGCCTACAATATCATTACCATTGCGCCCTCCTCCACCGCCATTCAAGCCAAATGCCCAAATTGATCGTGTTGCCTCACCAGTCCAATCCTCTCACGCAAGGAAGAGGCTCAAAACTGCCATTCTCGAGCCATAAATAGATAAAGGAAAAGGAGTGGCCAATCCTTACAAGTCTGCCAAAGACTCCTCTAAATTAGTGTCCTTTGTTACACATTGTTTTGGCCACTCTGATGATGACTTTACTAGCATTTGATGATGCTCTCGAAATCATCTTTTGCCTGAGAAAAGTGTCTGCTTTCCTCCTTTGCAAGACTACTTTTTAGAAGGACGCCGCAGGCTACCCATAGTGTACAGTGCGGAAATCCATGATTTCCACAGGCTGCTCTATAGCTTGCCTGCGAGATCTTCGCAGGCTGCTATATAGGCGGGGTGCGGCGACATTTGAAAGCTAAAAGAGGAAAGAAGTTCAAGAAGTTTCTAGAAGGGGAATCTTCTCGAATGTGAGGTGGTGTCCGTATGGTTACGATCCTACCGACTTCTCTGATCTGGTGGGATCATCCTCATCCTTTTAACCACTTCAGCTTCTCCTATATAATAATGGGCTTCTCATGGAAAAGGTTAAGCACAGTTAAGTAAAGCTGAGCAAAATATTTGCTGGAAGAATAGGCTGGAGATTGTGTGAAGAATATTATTTTAGTTGATACTTGAGTTCTACATTTGCCCATCAAGCTTTTGAAGATCATCTTCATGCAAATTTCAGAACAAGTATATGTGTGTGTTGGAACGAAGGACCACTTAAAGGGAACTTGCGACATCAAGGCATTTCGGGTTGTATTTTCTACTTTTATTCAATATAATACAGTGGCATGTTTCTTTCCCATAAAATTATTCTCATTTTATTACATGACTCCTTGATCTCATGTTTAAGTTTTTGTTGAATCTATCATAGTTGCTTTCACTTTGGTTGGTTTGTGTCATTGTAGATCTGGTTTCACAAGAGCATCGGAGTGAAGCGGGAACAACAAATATATAAGGAAGCGATCTCAAAGGTAAGTCAACAATTCCTTCTTTGACACTTAGATCAATGATTGTAACTTAGGGAAAGCGTCATGTCATGTCCTGTTTTGTTCCAGATCCAGGTGGATCTAGGGAGATTAGTTTATGTCCGCATTTACCAATTTATCCTATAACAAAATTGGCGACTCCACTGGGGATACGAATTGATTGTGGTTTTTTATTGGCCATTTGTTCTTGCCTACTCTTTTTAATTTGAATTCAGTCTCTGAGTCTGTGGGAGATCCATTCAGACTCTCTGAGTTTGAAAGTTCACTGATTACCTTTTTCTCAAAATTTCTTGATTTTGAGACATTCCCACACTGTGCCCTATACCTAGCTTGCAGAAACCTTTGATTTCCGCACCCTAGCTATTTGCTTCAGCGCGTACTTTCCGCACCCTGTCCATTTATAGCCTTTGGAAACTCTAGATTTCCGCATTGTAATGTGCTATTAGCCTACAACGACGTCTGTGAAATTTTTGAGTGGGGTTTTGGCCTTTGTTAATGCCTAGTTTTTGCTTTAGTCAGTTGGGGGAACTTTTCTAGCTAGTATTTGACTGTTTTCTCATGCTTAACACGTTGTTGATTGGTTTTCGGAGATTGAACACCTCTCTTAGTCATTTTCCAGTTTTCATTTTTTATTTTTAACAAGAAGGGTATAATCTCTGAACTTGTATCTGAGTGCTTGTTCGATTAAAAGTCTTGGATTGGATTTGAAGTTTTGGCTTGATTACGTATTTTGGATTGCTTGATGATTGAGAGGTTATTTCTTCATTTTCATTTGGAGAAATACTTTCTTGTCATTTTTTACTTTTATCTTCATTAAAATTTTGATTTGGGTGCTTGTTGAAGGTAKAAKTTTTCTTGGATTACTTGTCCTTTCTCTGTCATGCCCTTGGTCTGGTCTTAGAAAGGAAGGATTTGAGGTTATCCATTCTTTTGAATAATCATACATAAGAAAGTTTATTGCATTTAAGAGAAGAGAACATTGAAGAACTCCATTGTTTATTGGTTGTTTGAAATTGTGTTCATTTAAAGAAAAATAAAGTATATTTCGTAGTTTACATCATTCCGAAAACACCTTCTCCCTGTTGTAGATAGAATTCATTGAACATAAATTTGCATCATTCATTTCTATTTGCATGTTGTTGGGTCAAGGTCTTACACAACATCGGTTTCATTCCCGTCTCCCTCTTGAGTAACAACAACCTTTAAAAATATTGCGAAAATCTAAAACTTAATTAGTAATTTTTTCTAGGGCTCTTTTACACCAACATTAGCTAGGCTAAAGCTTTGGAATAGGCGATGAGACACACTCTCCAAAGCACAAAACACACAATAGAATCTTGTGATAGAGAGTGTTAAATTCCATTTGCAACATTTTGTCCTGGGAAGCCCTTCTCACACAAGGGTCAAACCTGAGGTCATTGAGATTGGCAGAGTTACTCACCCTGCTTTGTTGATCTCGGTGTAGAGATTGCGCGTATTATGGGGGTTGCTTTAAGGTATACCCACAATGATGAGTGGAAGCCTCTCAAGT
This sequence comes from Picea engelmannii, assembly GCA_009831015.1. NCBI lineage: Eukaryota > Viridiplantae > Streptophyta > Pinopsida > Pinales > Pinaceae > Picea > Picea engelmannii. The sequence goes on along the minus strand of ML779839.1, from coordinate 498,908 downwards.
TGATTTCGGGCTAGATACCCTGCCCTTGCGCGTGGATCGGACTGTTGACTGTCTCCCTAAGCATCATTGTTGTTTTTGGTAGCCTTAGTTGCCTATCTTCTTAGGGTCTTACACGAGGTGACTGTGGAGGGGCAAGTCTTCACGGTACCTGGAATCGACGTTGGCCAGGCTCACTCGAGCTCACTGGAGGGTATACCCATGATTATGTGTGGGATTTTGCACCAGGGTGTAAGTCCGTTAAGCAAGTCTTCAATGCAACTTTTCCACCCTAGCCCAACCCCTTCTTATCTTGACTTCGCGATGTTGGATTTCATCACCAACTAGTGACTTCAGAATAAGAAGGTTTTGTTTGCTTGGTTTTGATTCCTAGATTCCACTAGTGAGTGTTGTTTGTTTACATAGTTGGCCATATATTTTTTGCAGTAAAATTTTTGGTTCGGCCAACATTGACCCTCCACGTCGTTCGCTTAGGATGAAAGGACTACCTCTGGAAGATCCGAAATTTTCTCAACCCTTGATTCCTAATCCACCAGAGGACTCTCCTCAACAGAGTGAGATCCGGGATCACATACCTTCATGAGCAGAAAGAACTGACTCTTTATAAAGTTTTCGAATCGTTTCCGATTCTTTGGACGCTTTCCGCATACCTCCTGGATATGAGAGACGTATTCTCCGACCGAACTCGTCCAGAGAACTTGTTGATGACACTTATGGAATACCAATCAGAATCCTTGCTGGCCTTGAAAACGAGGATCCCTTTTGGACCGATGACATATCTCGAACTCTGACTTCTAGGCGGAACCCTCCCGACTCAGAGGCAGGAGCTAATATACCTATTGTTTCTGAACCATTTGAGACATCTACTACATTTACGATACCTTTAGATCACTTTAAACATACAAATTGATATTTCTTCGCTGGTTCAGAGACACCGTCGGCTGGTCCTAGCTCAACTACCACTCTTCAACAGGCCCATTCCACAATGGTCCCAAACACTACGATTATTCCCATTGGGAATATGGTGGCTAGCCAACCTCCTATTAGCACACCACTTTCATTTAGACAAATCACGTCACTCCCTCTTGGGTATAATGCTTTGAATGCTTCTATCCCCATTCCTACCCAAGTTTCGTCTAGAGCTTCTGGAGTCTTTAGTTCACCTGGGTATAATGTTGCTTCCGGTTCCATTCGACACCATCCCAGTTCCTCTCCAAAGGGTCTTATCCACCTTTTATAGGAGGATTCGAACCTAGTGGCTCTACTGCCTTTGGAAGTTCTACTCCGTTATTCCCTTCTGGTTATCAGATTCCTATTGGGGGACAATATAACCCAGGGGGGAAAACTCAATTTGGGGGTCAAACCCAAATTGGGGCATCATCTTCGCCTGGAGGACAACCCTGCTCGGGGGATATAATCCACAATATGGATAGAACATCCCTGGATCACTAGCCTAGTATTGGAATCTTCTTATTCAAGGAAATCCACAATCATCTGGGGGGAAACAACCTCAAGTTAGCTCTTTTATACCCCCTAATTCGGGCCAGTCATACCTCGGTTCTTCCAATCCCATTTGGGGTTCAAACATTCAATCTAGTGTCCCTCTCCAAGGAAACATCCCCAATTAGTACAACCCTATGGGCTACATGCCTCCACACACACATCCGAATCTGTTAGGACCTTCACCTCACATACAAACTACTTATGGTTCTACTAGTATACCAACGAGACTCCCTCCCCAAAGTCACCAGTATCCTCCCATGAATAGACAATTACCCTTTTTAGCCACTTTGGATCTACCTGATTTGTCTAGAATCTTGAATGATCCTATTCTACATTCTCCCCACTGGCCCGTTATACCGGCCAAATTACCGTCCGACATCCAAAAATTTGACGGTAAACCGAGAGAGGATCCGAACAACCATGTCATGACTTTCCACCTTTGGTGTTCATCCAACTCTTTGATGGATGATTCCATTCGGTTACGACTCTTCCAACGAATTCTCATGGGTTTGGTTGCAAAGTGGTATATAGAACTACCACGAGGTTTCTTCACTGACTTCAATACCCTAGACATGGATTTCCTTACACACTACCAATTACCGATCTGTTATGAAACAAAAACCGAGCTCCTGAGTTCCTTCAAGCAAAATAAGGCCACTCACATCTCTGATCACATTCATGAGTGGAGATGAAGATGATGTTTGATCAAACTCGATCTTCCCGATTAATTATTGGCAGAGTGGTTCACGAACTCATTCGTGAATGAAATCTCTCGTGATATTGCCATAGGTGGATTTGTCACCGAAGAATAGGCTATCAATCGCGCTCAGTATCTTGACCTCGTTTATTCACAAACGGGTACTCTTTATGACTTACTCCCTGATGCACCTCGACCTTCTACTACTGCTACCTCAACTACCCCTACTGCTTCTCATGCAACTGATGGTGTGATTGGCACTTTCCATGCTTAACCTCAAACTACGCAAGCCTCTCCCACCAACCCCAAGTCTAATGCTTCTAATGTTGAAAATGCTCCATCTCCTACTCCTCCCGTCGACAAAACCTCTGAGGTTAACTCTATTCAATCTACTCCTGTCGGAAAGAATAAATCTAAAAAAGGGAAAGGTAAGAATAAGGAGGATAAAAATAACCCGCAGTCTGAGAAAGCTAAAACTCAACCTGTTGATTATAAGGATAAGTGAAAACCCCGATACCCTTGTCTTATCAGTGGTGATGATCACTATATGAAAGATTGTCCAAGACGGGCCGAGGTCACTAAGTTCCTCCAAGGGACCGCGAAACCTCCCACACCTATCATTTTGTCTCAACCTTTCCCTTCTCAATAGTAGGTCCAATTGGTCATTCACGACCAACCCTCTCCCTCCACTACTTCCTATGTCCTTATGTGTACTGGTGATTCTAGAAAGAATGACGTTACACTTACCACTCGGGCCAAAGATTACTCTTCCTCAAAGGAGAAAGTTGACGATATATCACCTTCATTGGTTCAACAACCTCCCTCAACTTCACCTCCCAACATTCCTCCTCGATACAGTTCTTCGTCCTCCCCCAAAGGGTGTTGTTCGAAAGTGCGCCTTCAACCCTCATGCATGTGCTGCTCAAAACTACAATATTGTAGAAGATCTGGCCCAAGCACCTTCTGCGATGTCGGCTCTCGAAGTACTTCAAAGTTTCCCTACTCAACGGAAGGCACTGCTAAAGGCTATCGGTGGAATTGATCCTACGAATACAAATTTGATAATTTTTTACCTCAAAGATCACATTCCGAGACTCCCCCCTCAACTAGCATTCCAAATACAAGTTGTTGTCTCCGACAAGAACATCTGTAGGACTATTATTGATGAGGGTGCCTCCATGTGTGTAATGTATGTTACTTGTTGGAAGACCATCAACTCTCCTCCTCTTACTGAATCACATAACACACTTAAAGCCTTCAATGGCTCTCACTTTAAGCCCTACAATGTACTTCCTTCGTTGTCTATTACGTTGGAAGGCAAATCGGTCAATGTTGAAGTTGAGGTCTTTGATGCACCTCTCGATTATAACCTCTTACTTGCCCGTAGCTAGATTGATGCGATGCGCTCCGTTGTGTCTACCCTTTTCCGTGTTATACGTTTTCCACATCAGGAAAGGTCATCACTGTCGACCAACTAGCCTTTTTCAACTCTGAAACTCGTACTAGCAACATACTTTTTATCGCGAAGACACCGCCTGGGTATGAGAACGTCGGTGTGGACCTACTTAAAGATTCAACTCTGATGGGTACATTCCCAATCCCACCTCTCGATGTTCCACCTCCTTTGGTTTCCTTGATCAACATGATTTCCACCTCCATTCGCAAAACTCACACATCTTCCGACCCGTGGGTAATACCTAAACCTTGTGATTATCCTTGCTATGGAAACCAAATGTCTTTAAGTCCAGTTGAATCCGCCTATCAATCCATTCAATCGACAACCCCTTCTACCCTCTCTCTTGGTGATTCGTCTCCTGACCCGTTCCACATTATTTTTTCCATAGACCAGATGATTATGTCGATTATGTCGATGGAAGACACCCCTTGGGATGATGGACATCATTGTTCCATTCTCTTCCTCGAACAACACACCATTGAGAGTTACCAATGGATCTTTACTTCGTCAACCGTTGCTGTCGTTTCCTTTGTTCTCGAGTCATCACATGATGTGTTATATGAAGGGAACTTAAGTAATATTTCACCCACCCCCCCCCTCGACATATCCATTAAACCTAGAGTTGTTGAAAATGTTCACATCAGAGCTTCATGCTCCACTGACAAGCTTGCCGCATATAAATCACCTTTTCAAGAGTTTTGTGACATCTTCGCTTGGAGCTATGAAGAAATGCTGGGTATTGACCCTGATATTCTTATACACGAAATTAAGACATACCTGGGTGCTAAACTCATCCGACAGAGAATTCGTCCGGTCCACCCCCGTAAAGCAGTTGTTATTAAGCTTGAAGTCAAAAAAATTCTTAAAGTTGGCTTTATTTATCTTGTGGCTTTAACTGATTGGGTATCCAATCTCGTTTCGGTTAACAAGAAACAAGGTACGATTCGTGTCTGCGTCGATTATAGGGATATCAATCAAGCTTGTCCCGAGGACAACTTTCCCACCCCCTTCGTTGACCAGAACATCGACGATTGCGCCGAGATTGAAATCTTCTCTTTAATGGATGATTTCTTCGGCTATAATCAAATCAACATCTTACTCATGGATAATCACAAAACCGCTTTTATTTGTCCTTGGGGCACCTTTGCCTACCGAAAACTACCCTTTGGTTTAAAGAACGTCGGTGCGACTTTTCAACATGCCATCTCTTATGCTTTTCATGATATCAAGCACACTGTACAGCCATATCTAGATGACCTACCAACACATTCCATACATCGTAGTGACCACTTGACACACCTCCGAGCCATTTTCCTTCGTTGTCGGTTCTATCGTATACGCTTAAACCCACATAAATGTGTTTTCTGTGTGGAGTCCGACCAACTTCTAGGTTTTATCGTTTCATGCCAGGGGATCAAGGTGAATCCTTTGAAGGTCGAGGCGATCCTCAATCTCCCTCCTCCTTCTTCACTTCACCAGCTTCAAAGTTTGCAAGGGAAGGCAAACTTTTTCCGTCGTTTCATCCCAAGCTACGCTCAATTAACGCTCGGATTTAATCGAATGCTAAAGAAAGGTTATGAGTTCGTATGGGATTCCACTGCCAACAAAGCTTTCAAATCTTTGAAACTGACTTTACCCTGTACCCCATTACTTTTCCCACCCGATTATAGTCGAGATTACTTCCTTTATCTCGCTGCTTTGGACTCTACCATCGCCATGGTTCTAGTCCAAGAAGACGATTCACACGATGAACATGTCATCTATTATTTGAGTTGGAGTCTCACGACCACCGAAACCAAATATTTACATGTTGAAAAACTGGCCCTGACAGCTGTTCAAGTTGTCCAATGTTTCCGTCACTACATCCTATTATGCAAGACCACTGTCATTTCCGATTGCAACCCCATGCAACACATTCTTACACGCCAATTGCTAGGGGTAAAGTAATCTAAATGGATAGTGATTCTCCAAGAGTTTGACTTAGAATTCAAAGGCGCAAAGTCTAAGAAATCTTTGGTGTTTGCCCAACTGATGTGTGACCTTCCCTGCACTGAGACAAAAAATGTAGCAGAAGATTCTTTACCCGATGAATCTCTTTTTCTGATTAGTTCTGATGACCTTTGGTATGGAGATATCATTATATATCTCCAGATTCAAAATTTCCACCCTGATCTATCTATCACAGCCTCGACCCCCGGTTTTATGTTTTAAACACATACGACCATGCCTCTATTCAATGGTGCGCGGAGTAGTTTATATGTATGAACTCATGGTTTTGTTTCAATACATGACCATTTTATAATATATATGCCCTGGCATTGGTACAACGGAGTGGAACCCCCGGTCGTGTGCCTTTGTGCCATGTGACCTCAACTAAAAGCGTGGGAGTTGGGTCGGTTTTTCAAACGGTTTTTCCATCAACCATTCACCGCCACTTGTCTTTATTCCATTTGCCCTTTTAAACTCAGCCCTTTTTATTTGAGCGCGTGGTCATATTATGACCCCATATGCCCGAGTGCTTGAAGGTTAGGGGCTGGAGGTGCCCTAACCGTCCTACAGTGTGGATCGGTTTTCGGTTACGCGCGGTGCC
>ML779839.1:476050-490964 GCA_009831015.1 Picea engelmannii | reverse complement strand
ATGTCTGAACTTACCGACAAGTTGGGTCTTTGGCATGAAAACTCAACCCCCTACTATCCACAGGCCAACGACCAAGTTGAAGCAATAAATAAAATCCTTATCACTATGCTTCGTCGGATAATGGGAATCCAGAAGACCAGTTGGCACACGATGTTGTTTTCAACATTATGGGCTTATCAGACATCTGTGAAGTCTACTATGGGATTTACCCCTTTTCAACTAGTCTACGACATTGAATTCGTTCTCCCAATTGAATGTGAAATACCATCTTTAAAGATAGCCGTCAAAATTCTCCCAAACACCTCTGTCAAAGAAGAACGTCTATCGTATCTTATGCAATTAGATGAGACCCGTCGTGATGCCACCCTAGTTATTGAAACCCAGAAGAAACACCTAAAAGCCCAATATGACAAGCATGTCAAGCCACATGTTTTCTCTGAGGGAGATCTAGTTCTCCTCTATGAACAAGATCGTGATCTACTAGGAGCTGAAAAATTCGAAGCTATGTGGTGAGGTCCATATATCATCAAACGAGTGTTAGAGAAGGGAGCTTATGAGTTAGTAGATTATGATGGCATTCCTTTGACTAAACCTAGAAATGGGCTTTACTTGAAGAAGTACTATGCTTAAACTATCTTTGCACGAGTGCTTGTACTTTTGCTATACCATACTCTTGTGTGTTACTTTTTATGCATTTTGTTATTTGGTTTCCACCCCCAACTGCTTACCTTGCGTTGTGCTTGGTTTCCATATGTCAGTGTCTTCACTACCCTATATTGGCTTCGCCGATGGTGCTAGTTGTAGTACTCAGAACCTAGCTTCTATTGTTTGGGCAATCTATGCACCTACCAATGAACTTATCAGTCTACAAGGTGTTTACCTCGGTCGTGCAACCAATAATATCACAGAATATAGCACAGTCATCGAATTATTTACTGATGCTATTTCACTTGGGATTCGTCACTTCGTTGTACGACTTGATTCACAACTAGTAGTGCTCCAATTAAGTAATGTCTATACTATCCGAAGTCCTACTTTGTTACAGGTATATCTACGAATTTTCCTCTTGGAATGTTATTTCGATTATATTGAATATCAACACATTTCCTAGATGTATAAATACATTAACTGATGCTCTAGTTATTTATGTGTTAGACAAACATTTGAGACATTTATAAATCCAATCACACATTACACATTGTATATAGAAGCATAGTAAGCCGGTAGAAGCCTCATGTATATATATAATGATAAAATGTTTTACAAAAATGTCTTACCTAGATTTCCCCACTGAAATCCCTCAGGGAGAACCAAGTCGGGATTGCCCCGAAAATCTAGGCCAGCATACACATAATCATCAATCATCAAAATTTGGGGCCTTAACCAATCAAAAAATGCATCATTGTACTTGACAATGGGGCTCGCTACATGTCGAGCCATAATGTCACACCACCATTTCATTCTTGGATCTTGTGGGGATGGTATTCCCCACTCTACCTGCAACTGCAAATGAGGGACTCTTTCTAAGAAGAAAGACACCAAAATGGACTGATACCCAAACTTCTTTAGGTCTCCATTCTTTCTTTTAGTGAGTTGTGTCTTCATACTATGGAGCAGAGTGTCACACCAATTGAACACTCAAGGTTCTGTGCATTCAATGACGTATTGAAAATAACTCTGGAGGTCCATGTGTAGCGAAGCACTTCCCGCCATACGTGCTATAGTAAAGAGAATGGTTCCGAGAGTCTGATCCCGAACTCCTCTGATGGCCACTTTACCTTTTCGCCTCTCGGCCTTAGGTTCATAATACCAACGGATGTACTCGCTCATCGAAAAGCCACCACCTCAACCCCCTGTTAGGGTCATGTGTGCCCCACGACGGGATGGCCCCTTCAAAAAGTAAATATCGTCGATGTCCAAGGAAAGAACATGGACACCCACATGAAACACTTGTTGGTCCATGTCTCACATGTGGACCAAGTACTCTAACAGTCTCAGTTGGGCTATCGTGCCCTGGATTTTGAAGAACTTTAACAAGCCACACTGTCAAAGGGCATTGACGGTGCTTGAATCATTCAAAGCCATGAATTCATCATCCTCGTGCTCTTGTTCTCTCTACTCCAACATTTTGGCAATCAAACACCTGCAGATGAGAGAAGACAATTATCAACTTTAATCATCATTTTTTGAATTCTTTTTGGTCCAACGCATGCATTTATTTTTGGGTTTTCGGCTGCCGCAACCAGGCTTCAATTACAGTGCGAGGTTTCTGCAGGTGAGCCATTGGGCACCTGCTGAAATCCTTGATTTCCACAGGGCTCGATACTAGTCACATGCGGTGGCCCCAGCGCATGCCTACCGGCCCAAAAACTCACCCAAAAAACATCTTTTAACCACTAAAAACGATTTTCAATCCATTCAAAAAGAAGAGGATGAAGAGCTTACCGTCTTGACGGAGACCGTTCGTCGAATGGTCACCTGTGCTCCTCGCAATCGACATCTGAAGTAAGTGGTAAAAAAGGGGTTTTTAGACAAGTTCTTGACCAAATGCAAATGAAATGGCAAAAAGAGATCTTACTCTTATTTATTTCACTTTTTACCTTTTTTCATAATATTTTATATTATAGAAATGCATTTTTTTATAAACCCTCAAGTCTAATAGCTTCGTGAGTGTCTTGTTTCTTGCAAGAAGAAAACTATAGTCCTAATTAACGGAGTATGGATGTTTTTTCCATAATTTGTTTTCTCTTTACTACACATATCAATACTTTTTAAGGTTTTCTAGTAAAACCTAGAATTCACTCTTCATTCTTCTCATGCTCGGAAATTTATGAGAACGCAACCGAGTATACTTTTGTCGTCCTTTCGTACTCGTCATGGTAACACGAAAAGCGACACACATGGAGTATCATTTAAGCTCTTTTCACACTCCATAAAAACAAAAAGATTGCTGAGTGACCTTGTTTTGTTCACGCTCATAAAATTATTTGAATAAAATGTTCGATGGGCGAAAGTTTATCACTTTTTTGGTCATGTCGAACTATTTTACGAAAAAGGAACCGAGAGAGTTCTCTTTAAGTGTTTTTCAGGCTCTATCATCATGAAAAACCCCCAAGTTTTCTATCTTTGGACTCGTTAAACAAACATCGAAAGACCCACGTGGGACCGAACCACTCTGTCTTAGGGTTCGTTAAAAATACACCGAGGGAATCGTCTGAAGGATGATCTTACATTACAAGCATATGTTATCCTCCTCAAGCTTGTGTAAAAATAAAGAGGTACCCGCCATAAATGGTTTGGAAAAATTTGGGAAAGAAATGTGTCTCTGTATCTGTGTTAGTGGCAGTGAAGAGTCACTATTGAACATGACACCCCCTTTTTCATCATTTGAATCCGGGTTGGGAAATTCATTTGTCTCTCGTCTGATTTTATGCATGTTTATATCTTGGGTTGTCTTTGAGTCAATGCTGCCAAGACTGTCGTTGTGTCATCCATATGTTCAAGAGCAGTCCGAATACGCCCTCTTTTGAGTTAGCCAACTGCAGTTGTCAATTCGTATCATGTCGGCCTTCCCTGTGTCAGTTTTTAGATCATATTCATATTTTACTCTATCCTAAATCTGTTACTTATTTCGTGTCATTGATGGGGAATACATCAAGGCCCTCCTGCGACGAGTCTCTTCCTGTCGACTTCAACTCATTTTCTAGGGATGAGACTTAGAAATCGTTTAGTACCTTAGAGCTTGCATGCCTCAATGGTAGGTTTCTTCGCTCTTGACATCAGATTCACATCATTGATCTCTGATCAAAAGATTCCATCGAATGTTCGACTTCAGTTCATTTATTCACATTCATTGGATTGTACTACAATACCTTGGGAATCATTGACATCAACGGTGATTTCCCTCGCACTTGTTAACGGTTTTCATTAATGGCCGATAATCAAGTGGTTTCTAACCATGTTCGACTCCAACACCTATAATCACATGGCTAGATTCGTACTTACGAACGACGATATTGAAGACCCGGGATCTCGTGGCTATGTTTTCATCCGAATTTTTCTCATACATAGATCCGTAGTGTATTCTTGGTGGCTATGTAACATTTTGATGACATGGATCCATAATGTATCACTAGTGTCCATGACTTACACTTATGAGTTCAATCATTTGTAGTMTGAACATGGGAATGCCYACTTCAAACATGGTATCGTATTSTGCATATGCTTGTTTATTTGCAGGTTCCCGATTGGTGCATTCTTTGTTCTCGACACACACACACATATTTTACAAAGTATTTCGGTTGTCACAAGTTCCAACCTCATACTTTGGGGGGCATTCTGTTACACATTATTTTGGTCACTCTGATGATGACTTTACTAGCATGTGAKCARGCTCTCAAAATCATCTTTTGCCTGAGAAAAGTGACTGCTTTCCTCCTCTGCAAGACTACTTTTTAGAAGGACGCCCCAGGCTACCCATAGTGTACAGTGCGAAAATCCATGATTTTCGCAGGCTGCTCTATAGCTGGCCTGCGGGATTTTCGCAGGCTACTATATAGGCGGGGTGCGACGACATTTGAAATCCAAAAGAGGAAAGAAGTTCAAGAAGTTTCTAGAAGGGGAATCTTATGGAATGTGAGGTGGGGTCCGTATGGTTACGATCCTACTGAATTCTCTGAACTGGTGGGATCATCCTCATCCTTTTAACCACTTCAACTTCTCCTATATAATAATGGGCTTCTCATGGAAAAGGTTAATCACAGTTAAGCAAAGTTGAGCAAAAGATTTGTTGGAAGAATAGGTTGGAGATTGTGTGAAGAATATTATTTTAGTTGATACTTGAGGTCTACATTTCCCCATCAAACTTTTGAAGATCATCTTCATGCAAATTTCAGAACAAGTATATGTGTGTGTTGGAACGAATGACCACTTAAAGGGAACTTGCGACATCAAGGAATTTTGGTTGTATCTTCTACTTTCATTCAATATAATACAGTGGCATGTTTCTTTCCCATAAAATTATTCTCATTTTATTACATGACTCCTTGATCTCATGTTTAAGTTTTCATTGAATCTATCATAGTTGCTTTCACTTTGGTTGGTTTGTGTCATTGCATATCTGGTTTCACAAGAGCACCGGAGCGAAGCGGGAACAACAAAGATATAAGGAAGCAATCTCAAAGGTAAGTAATCAATTCGTTATTTGACACTTAGATCAATGATTGTAACTTAGGGAAAGCGTCATGGCCTGTCCTTTTTTGTTCTAGATCCAGGTGGATCTAGGGAGATTAGTTTATGTCCGCATTTACCAATTTATCCTAGAACATCCTCTCATGTCCACCTTAAATATAGTTGTTCCCATTCATCCCCAAGCTTCCAATCAACCGTAGGATGTTGGACAAGATAAATAAGCAAAATGAACAAAGGAAGGCAACAATGAAAAAAGGCATACCACCTCTCACAGTAAATATGGGTTTTAATGTTATTTTTTTGAGAACATATTTTATTGGTAGGATGACAGAATGTTTTTGGATAACAAAGATACATTTAGACATAATGTTTTGGACAACATGGATGTAATTCTATTTTTGGGCAAAAATCATATGTTATTTTTAATACTAAAATATTTGACTATGTATATGAGGATGGGAGTTACAAGGCGAATATTTGAGCATATTTTTTCGGTGTTATATTTCATATTTTGTTGATCATTAAAGAAATGAAAATTGGAGTAACAAGGGATCCCACCTATTTAGTTATTATTTAAATAGACACTTATTTATTTATTTATTATTTACTTGTCTCAACTTAGTGGTTAAGCCGACTAAGCTTAACAAAAGAAAGGTAGTTGAACTACCATAAATTATTGGAAAAAGAATAAAAGCTCAATCAAAAGAAGAGACAAAGGAGGAGAATTGAGAGAAGAAGGAACTTTTGATATAAGGTCTGCTCTATACTTGTGAGATTATTCTTTTCTTCATTCACTCCAAGTTTACTAGAAAGCTAAACCCTCTTGATGACAACATGGTCTTATTGAAGGCAACAAGATTCAAAATTGAATCATATCCTTCGACAACTTGTTTCTAAAGGTGTATTATCTATCTCAGGCAGTCTATGTATTCTTGTTTATTTGCGGATTAGATTTCATGACTGATAAAGAATATTTTATAGAGTCAAGTGATAGTACTTTTATGGCAAGCTAATCTAGAGCTATAACTTTAGTTTTCTTTTGTTGTCAGAGTATATTTGTATGGTGCCCATCAGAGGCTTCTAAATTTGGCTTTGGTCCCCACCCTCACAGGGGTTTGTAAAGAGAATTTATGCTTTGTATCTAAGAATGAAATCAATATAAAAAATCAGATGGCTAATTTTTGTCTCACATGTGTATCTTAAATGATATTTTCATATTCTCTTTATCCTTATCTCTTTATCCATTAACACACTTATGCATATTTTATTTTCTTCTTTTTGCATAGTTACATATAATAAATAAAACTAGCCTTGTTCTCTTGTATATATTGCTTGTGGATCAAGTGATTGTTTTGATTTTAAGGCTATAAACCCTGGGTAACATTCCCAACTATCTTGTTTTAGCCTAGCAAGATCTGAAAATGTTTGAGTGAGGTTATTCATATTTTTTTCCTCAACAGACCCTCCATACACTTGAGGAGTACATATGTGTTCTTGGGAGAGATATCCATCATGCATGATGGATACACTTGAGGAGTACATCTGTGTTCTTGGGAGAGATATCCATCATGCATGATGGATATCTTCCTGAACTTGGTGGTGTACTTCTGTATACTCTATCCCTACCTCTACCTCAAGTTGTGCCATCAATTCTATTGGTCCTCTACATACCCGATAGTGTAGAATTGAGACCTTTGGGTCCAAAAAACTGTCTGAAATCTTTTGGAGTCATTTTTAGGCATCAAAAAATACTTTTTTATGGTCCAAACCTTCTTGTTGAGCCATAGTCTATATTACACACATTGATACCTTTCCAACGGTGCAAGAATTGCCTCAATTAGAGTTCGTATGCAAAAGTTATGCCTCCTGCAAGTTGACCTACCATATTGATCATCATGGTGCGAGTGGATGCCACATCAACCCCCATTACTCAAATGTATGGGGCTAGCCACGTAGTGGATTTTCTATAACATTATAGAATGTCCAAACATGATCACTAATTGAGGGTTGAGGAAGTCAAAACCCTAACCCTAGTTAATTATCGAGCTATGTTAAATACCTAGCCACTAGGAGGAGAAGGGGTTCCATTCTATGTTATTGTATTTTGATCCATAGAAGAGAAAAACAACTAGAAGTGGGAATATTAGAGAGCATAACTGAGGGGTTTAATGTTTTGTAGTAGAATAATAGGCCACAAGTCTCGGGTAACTCCATAGAGAGTTCCTTCTCCTTTGTACTTGCATTATTTCCATACCAGAGAAAAGAGAGCAGAGAAGCCTCACCTTCTAGCTGAGTTTTCTCTTGTAAGGGTTTCCTAGAGAAAATATTTGCATTATTTTATGGATAGTGTGTGATTGTATTTTATTGTTCTATGTTTTCTACATTTTATGTATTTCATGCATAAGCAAAAAATATATAACCAAATATTATGGAATCTAAAGGAATTTAACCTTCATAATGTAGATTTCAGTTTTATTTATCAAATATGTTGTGATCAACCGTTCCAGTGGAATATTCATGACAATTTACATACCGATATATGAAACCAAAAATGTTTTCTGATTCCAGGCAACCAGGTTTCAACATCATCTCCCCTTTTGTTTTCACCATCAAAGGTTGGTGGCTTAAGCTTCCTAAGCTCTCCTTGCTTAAACTTCCACAAACTTCTCATAGTCTCTACCAATTATGCTAGCTCCACTTTGCTCCTATTTCCATTAGATTCTGTCTCCTCATTACCCAATTTGATATTTTGGCCTTTGGATTCAATCTCTTGACTATAGTCTCTTTGTGTATCTGATCTACAATCATGGCCTTGTGATCTACTTATACACCTAATTCTGCAGAATGTGCAAGAAACCATTTTTGTTAGAATTATGAATATTATAAAAATGTTTTCAATTAATGTCATAGGTCCTTCTTCTTGTCGATTAATAAAGAATCATATCACACTTATCGAAATTCTAAAATTTCAATATTATTCTCCTCTGAATCATCTTTCCAATGACTATTCTTATGCCTTGATCTGATCTCTGAGTTGAAAGTTTTGGCTTCCCGAAAATTCCATTTTCACCTAGTTTGTGCGCTTTTTCCCATTGGTGCAATTTGACTAGGAGACCAACTTTTGTTAATTGCAGAAGAAAAAACATCAATAAGTAAGCAATTTTTTGTATTAGGCACTGATAATATTCATGATGATGAGCACACAACAACTTTCAGATTATCAATCTATTTCTCCAGTAAGATTCTACAACAATATGGAATTGGCAAATTTAATGTTTGTTTTACAATTTCTCTGGACTTAGAATTATGATTTTTTAAACATAGGGAATCATTTGCATATGTGGCATTGTTGAACCCCATAAATCTTTCTTTCTTTTTATTACTCTGCACTCCTTTTTATTTATTTATTATTATTATTATTATTATTATTTTTTTATCCCTGTAAGTATGTTTCCCTCCCTTAATTTTCATGGTCATATCTTAGCTCCATGACTTATGCCTTTTCCATACTTAGTTTATGTTTCATTCGCGGGTTGGCGGACTCGCAAACTCACGACCTATAATTTTTCTTCCTTGAACCTCTTCCCAACACTTAGTTTATTTTTTATTGGTGGACTCGTGAACTCATATTTTCATTTCTTTGTATCTCCTGTCCTTACAAGTCCACTCGACAAATATTGATACTTAGCCAAATTTTTTTATCACGACGGACTCGCGGACTTGCTTTCTCATTTGAAATCTTCCACTTCGCCACCCTGTCGTGACGTGTCCTTCCTCTTTCACAGTTCTCGAGTCATATTAAATGTTAATACTATGAACTCAACTGCTAAATTAAATTTTGAAAAGATCGTTATTAATGATGTTTCTATCAAGGCAAAATTCATTTATTTCAGGTTAATGTTATCCTCAAGGATCTCATGCAAAAGTTTATTTCATTGTTCTGAGCGACATTATAGAGAAGTCTTCCAACCTGTTAAACATGGCCGAAATAAAACAACATTTCTATGGGATACCTTGAATCTATTCGACATAGAAGATCACAATTACCACTGGTCAATCGCATATTGGTATTATTCAACGTTGCCAGATAAAGATAATAATAATGTTTGGACATTAGGAATAACTCTCGTCGGTTGTGTCCCTGAGGTTTTCGAATGTAAAGAGATTGTCACCTGGTGCATTGTTAAAATTGTCCGTAACAGAAGAACAAATTTACTACAAAGCAACTCTCATGTTTCATTGGTGCCTTCAGTGTTCAAGAAAATGTTAAAGCTACTAGAGCCGAACTTGACATACAAAGGAGAAGAAGCCAAAGATTTGGTTAGAGGGAGAAATAATGGAATGGAGCTCTTGCAAGAATAGTTACAAGATCCCACTGCAATGCCAAAAGTCTTATCCAAAATCCGGGTTAGTTCTTTAAAGGACCCTTATTGATAAATTGCTTGGTTATTTACTAGAGTTACAGGTTAAGATTCTACGACAACTATTCCCTAGATGGCACTATATATTTTACATTTCACAGTTCATGAGAATGTTGTTTTCGATTGGGCAAAGATCATATCGAATGAAATTTCCGCATAGTTGATGAATTTCATAAGTGAGAAAAAGTTTTATATGGCATCTTAGCTGATATTTGTTATCACACACTTTCGTATTTTTAGAGGTTTGAGTATTGGAAAAAAGGTAAACTCAAAAATCAACCATGTGACTATGTGGTATCATCGAAGAGCAAGTAGAAAATTTGAAGAAATCATCGACCAGAAATTTTTATAGTATGGTTGAGTATACTTATGATGACATTGATAATTAGCTTGTTGAGTACACAAACAAAAATGAGGATATTAAGACTATATTGCAAAATTTATCTATTGACCATAGGGAAATTGAGAGTGAATTGTTAAATATCAAAGTAAAACAAGAAATAATCGTTGCCCCATTAAGGGAATATATTCAAGAATGGTTAAACAAGGCTATAACCAAGATTTTTGAATTTCCAACATAAGTGGTTACAACCGACCACGTAACCGCAATAAGAAAAGATATAAAGGGCACATCAACAAGCAAATGAAAGTGAGAGATTCCATCACAGTAAGTCCATACTGATCACATACCTTCTTCCTTATCATATTTCATATAGTTATATTTATTCTTTCATTGGAAAAGTGTAACAGAATTATGATAATTTCCTCCTTGTCTTCTTTCTATATCCTGTTGCTCGTGCTCGACTCCATGTTCTTCTCTTCATCATATTTCTTGTAAATATTTCTATGGTCCATGGGAGCCCCAATCCCAATCCATTAATTGACAAACACCTTTAAATTTCAAGTATTGTAACAAACATTATCATTTTTGAGAAATCCTAGAGAACTAAGTCGGGATCGGTTTTGATTGTATTTTACAACTCTAAGTTTTAAGTATAGAATATTTGAAGTCGATCTATCAAAATATTGTTTTGAGCTTAATAAGTAGTACTCTTTCAAAGTTCTCTTGTGTGATTGGATCATTTCTTTTATTTGAATGTGATCAATTTTTTTTATTAAACTGTGATGGATGTGAGGATTTTATCGTTTTCTATATTGTGTGGTGTTTGAGGTTCCCGGTCCACCTCTCAGGAATTCTCCATATATATATATATATATATCTTTTATTTTTCAGTATTTTTAGATTTTATTGAGTCATAAAGACTTGGATTCAGTCATTTGATAGTATACCATATTATTTTTGATGCAAAATATTCAAAGAAAATCATAAGCTAAAGAGGAGTACCACCTCTTTAAAAACGTAGGGGGATTCATATCCTTGTGAGGTTTCCATTTCGGTCCTGACATATTCAAACATCAACAAACATCTATCAATGTGGAAAATGATGTGGCACCTTGGGTCCACATGGCACCCTGAGGGCATGCCATATCACTCCTCTAGCTACCCTGCCCCTGCCTCGTCATCCTTCATCACCACCTCCTCACTCTCTCTCCTTATTTCTCATCCTCTTTATTTTCTTTACCCTTTTTCTTTTGACCTTTAGGCTTCAATATAGAAGAAATTTATTACATTTAGGCCCCACATCATTCATCGTCCTCATGAATTTCGTTGGAGCATTAGTCAAGCCAAAAGGCATGACCAACCACTCAAAGAGGCCTTCTTTAGATTTGAAGTTTGTCTTCCATACATTAGTGGATTCAATTATAACTTGGTGATAGACCAAATTCAGATCGATCTTGCTGAAGAACATGGCACCCTTGAGCTGGTCAAGAAGATCGTCAATATGAGGGATCGAGTATCGGTTCTTAATAATGTTTTTCTTAAAGGTTTTATAATCAATACACAGCCACCACATTCCATCTTCTTCTGCACCAACACAATTGGGCTCCCATGAGGTGAGGAGCTTGGTCAAATGTGGCCCTTGTGGATGAGCTCATGAATTTGATGCTTTATTTCCTCATTCTCCAAAAGGGTGTATGGAGCTTGGTCAAATGTGGCCCTTGTGGATGAGCTCATGAATTTGATGCTTTATTTCCTCATTCTCCAAAAGGGTGTATTTGCATATTGGACCATTGGGAAAGGGAGCACCAATTATAAAATCAATGGGGGGTTGTTTGACCTGACAATGCATGGGCACCCCTAAAAGTGAAGAAAAGAGGTCTTTGTATTCCTCTACAAGATTTTCCATCTATTTCTTCTATGTAAAGAGACCCCATGTTGAAGATGTGGTGGTCACAGTGACCTTTTGTACCCCTTCTGACCGAATCATGAAGAGGACAAACTTTGCAGTCTGTGAGATTACTTTTAGGCACTATTTTATCGAGATCAAAGAAATGACAATAGTTGGAAATAACTCAGATACCCTATAGGGTTGACCCCCCAGAGTGATAATGACACTACATGTTTGGGACTCATAAATAGCATGACATTTCCACATACAAGGTTCTCCTAAAATAAAATGACAAACTTTGTGTGCGGAAACATCACACAATACCTTTGGTTTGAAGGGCTTGATTCCATAGGACAAGAAACACTATTGGTTGATGTGAAGGTCTTGTCGTTGGCTCACCGAACCAATGGTGTATGGCTGGGGGTGTGGCATCATTGGTAGCTTCAATATCTTGATGACCTTGGTCGAGATCAAGTTGTTTTGGCTCTCATTGTCAACAATGAAATGCAGTGGGGTTCCCTTGGGCCCACATCTATGAATGGAAGAGGTTCTCCCTTTCCTCAAGCCTCTTATGACTTGTCTGGTTGGAGATTTGCGATTGTGATGGTATCACTAGGTTACACATCGATGATCTGCTTTCCCTTATCCTACTTTGAATTAGAGTTTGAGTCAGACTCTAACTCTTTTTATTTAAGCTTGACCAACAATGATTGTTTTGAGTGGCATTCATCAGTGTTGTGCAGTGGGATTTTGTGGAACTCACACCACTTTCCAGTGTCCTTCTTTGTCTTTCCGTTACCCTTCTTTTCCCACGGCTTGAACTGGATCTCTTGAGGTTGGTATTCCTTGTTTTTTCCATTGTTATGTGAGTTAGAGACACCTTTGTCATGCTTCCATTGTTTCTAATTTGTAGACCTGAACTCCCTCTTATTTCGCTGCTTAAATCCTATTTGATTTTGATAACATATCGATAAGAAACTCCCAGTGAGGATATGTCCAAGAAATAAATCTATGTTTGGATTTACCTATGTATGCCACTATGGTACTTCAAAACCATCTGTCGCTTGGAGTCTCTGATACCCAAATTTGAGTGTCATGTATGGAAGATGTTAGTGTACTCTGACATCGTTTAGTCTCTTTCTTGTCAAAGAGTTGTCCATTTCGTGTATTGATCATCATAGTTACCAACAGGGTAGAACTCCTCCTTGAGGGAATAAAAAAAGGCTTCCCAAGTGGGTCTTGTAACAAATTCCATAGACTCATCTTTGTTATGTCTCTCCTAGTAACATTCCCACTAATATTGGAGACGGGGGAAGGGATTTAAAGAGAACGAAGGTGATATTTTCATTGTCGATTTTTTTTTGAATAGACTAATATCCTTCTAACATATTCAACCATTTGTCCCAAGAATCTACATCTATCTAACCTTCAAATAAGGGGATATAAAATTTAACTTGTACCTTGAAGGGTGTCTCACCTCTGAAATGGTTGCTTATTGAAGTTTCCTCTCCTACCGTCGACAATTGTCGAAGGATCTAGGAAAAATTGTCCATCATTTCATTCCACTATCATGTGAGGGCTTCCTCGAGCAACATTTTGAAAGGATCTCCTGCTCCATCACCTGTATTTTCTTTCACCATGTTAGGTTTCTTGGGTCGGCGAGAGCGGTCATCTCCAAGTGAAACTAGCTTGAGACACAACACTTAATACCCTGACCTTGTTGGGGACATGCATTGAGAAATAACAAGGAGAAGACTACTTTTATACCACCGATACAGATTATATTGAGAACGAAATGAGATGTAAACAAAACCATAGAAAAGAACACATAAATACAGTGAAATCCAACTTCTATTAATGAATAAAATACCATAATATTGTAGAACACAAACTATCTAGAATGGTGGTAGCTTATCTCTAAAGAGAAAGGGATGTTGGCTACACTCACTCCTAAAAAGATGATTACAAAGAGGTCGAAAAGGGCCTTTTATCATGGAGCCTAAATGATAAAGAGGCAAAAACTCTAAACATCAAAACCCAAACCTTAGAAGATGAAACACCAAAAGTATTGCAGGCCCTGAGGTGGTTAGTTGGTATGTCAACTTCACGGGGGCACAACTTTTGCTTACGATCTCAGTTTGGGGCACATGATAGTTCATTGGAAATAACTATCAAAGGATTTCAACCTTTGTCTAGGGTCAACATACCTGCTATCTCCATGAATGTCCAAAAAACACCGTTTAGGCCTCAAAACGACCCAAAAAGTTTCGAACCCAAAAAAATTTAGAAAAATTTCTAAGAAGATAAAGAAATGTTGAGTCAGTCAAAGAGGTCGAAAGCCACTGATATCCACCTAGATCAAATAACCATCATTGGTCATGTTGAGTCACCATGATCTCTTTATTGCACTTGTATCCATAGACTACTCTTAGTCCATAAGCATATTATATATATGCCTAAGCATTTTCATACACAGTTTTAACATATCTATATGCAACATGCAATAACTGTTGGGTATGTGTTATATTCTTTGCATGTGTGTGTGTGGGCGCGTCAGATATGAAAACTGCGTCCGACAATCCCTATTTTTAGCGGGTTACTAAAAATAATCCTGGTTTTAGGGATTAGGGTTTTGGTATCTCTGGAATAACTAAAAACATTGTGAATATTGTATAGTGAATAGTGAAATTCGATATAATGAATATAAGAAAGGTTTTCCCGGTTGAGGGTTTCTGGTATAAATCTCTGTGTACTATGTGAATGAGCCATTGATTAAATTCTGTTTTTCTTAAGAATCTATATGCATTGCTTTACTTCACAGGTTTAAAACTTTCATGTGGTATTAGAGCTTGTTTTTAGCTTCAGAGGGACGCCTTTGTTGTTGAGGGTTTGGCTCGGTCTTGATAGATCAAGTTTATCTTGGGTCTGTGATAAACCTAGGTTTAGTGGGAGCTTTTGCATTGGTGATTTGAGTGCAGAAAGAGGAATGGCGAGTTCTTCTAGAATCGAGATAGAGAAGTTCAACGGTAAAAACTTTGAGCTATGGAAGCTGAAAATGGAGGACCTTCTTGT
>ML779839.1:438262-471953 GCA_009831015.1 Picea engelmannii | reverse complement strand
AAAAGTTCTCCTGGTGTAGAGTAACAATGGGCATTGCTGCCTTGGATTGTTGACTATATAATCCCCTGGACCCCTGGATGCAAACAAAACAACAAGTGGGAGAATGTTGGGTATGTGTTATGTTCTTTGCATGTGTGTGTGTGTGGGCACATCAGATATGACAACTGCATCCGACGATCCCTATTTTTAGCGGTTTACTAAAAATAATCCCGGTTTTAGGGATTAGGGTTTTGGTATCTACGAAATACCTAAAAACGTTGTATATATTGTATAGTGAATGGTGAAATTCGATATAATGAATATAAGAAAGGTTTTCTCAGTTGAGGGTTTCCAGTATAAATCTCAGTGTACTATGTGAATGAGCCATTGATTAAATTTTGTGTTTCTTAAGAATCTATATGCATTGCTTTACTTCACAGGTTTAAAACTTTCAATAACTCTCAACATTGCTAATAGTGCATATGCCTTCTAGATATCTAATATATTGCGATTCTAGAATTTTGATGCTCTAAAATGGTCAATCATACAATAGTTTTCTCAATATTGGGAAATTGATTATTGCAAAAAGAGAAAAGTTAAGAAATCCCCCCCTCATTAATATGGATGCCTTGTTGGCCATGTTCACCATTGTTGCTATAGCAATTGCATTAGTATCCTTTAGCATTTTCTAGCTTCGTTTGTTATCTTTGGTGGTCCTAAAATCTCATTGTATTCTTGCACATTTTGTGCTTTTTTTTTTCTCCAAGTAAAAAAACCACGTATTTGACATTTCAAGTAGAAATCAAAATACACTTTGTTGTAGCCTATGCCTTGTCAACATACATCCATCCTTTCAAAATTATCCTTTATGTATGTCCCTTCTTCAACAACAACATACATACATACATTATAACATACTTAAACATATCAATACATTTTGTACCCCATATACATGAAACAAAAAAAGAATTAGGACACTTGTAATATTTTAGAAGAGAGTAGTTGTAACGACGTCACAAGCTATGTTATTCACTGATTCTTGAACTAGTAGCATGCCTTCCTCCGAGGCTAGTTCTTCCTTAGACAATTGATTGAATTTCTAAGTGAGATCACTATAAATATCTGATTTGGATCATGCTGAGAACGAAATGAGATAAAAATGAAAATATAGCAGAGAAGATGGAAATACAGTGAAACCCAACTTTTATTAATGAAGAAAATAGAAAAATATTGTAGAGCACAAACTCTCTAGAGTGGTGGTAGCTTAGCTCTAAAGAGAAAGAGATGTTGGATACGCTTCATTCACAACAAACTTTACATCACACTCCATTGAATGCTTAAATGATCTCCTCCACCTTAATTATATACGAGAGCGCGAGAGGAGAATAATTCCCATGATGCATGTGGGATAAATTGGTCTAAGTTTACAAAATTCTATAGGCATGAAAACACCGAGACTTATCCAAAAGTCACCCATCCTAGTACTACTCTATCACAAGCGCGCTTAACTACATAGTTCTAATGGGATTTGGTGCATTGACGTTGTAGGCATTACATTACATTACAAATGTAGATTACATTATATTCCCCATAAAAGGGGTGAATATCATGGTTTATCAAAACCACAGGCTAAAAAATGTTGATTCAGTGGAGAAGGTGGATGGCCATTGAGATCCACCTGGATCAATCTCCCCACCTAGGATGCAATGGTCCCCATTGCGTCAAGTTCCCTTGGGAGATGGGGAAACTTTTGTTGAATCTTAACTTTGGTGAGTTGCTTGCCTTGCTGAAGTAGTTGTCTTGCTTATACTTGGCCTGTGTAAGGATGTCATGATCATGTTGGTGAGGTGTTGGATTTATTCAACAAATCTAGCTGCATGATCTGCCTTGGTCTGAGTGTAGGAGGACTTTGTTGGTGAATATGCCTCAAGAAGAGCTATATCAATGGGGGCTAATGGTTGGAACCCCAAGCACACCTAAAAAGGGTCGTGGCCAATAGAGTTATGTTGAACATACATAAGACTCTCATTCTCTGGAAGGGAGCATCTATAGATTGGACCATTAGGTATGGGAGCACCGGGCACCAAGTCAATGTAATGCGGGACGTGGTAGTGCAGAGGCACTCCCATAGGTGAAGAAAAAATATCTTTATTCTCCTCTACAATCTTGTCGACCTGCTTCTGTTGGATAGAAAGGTCTTGAGATGAGGTTGTAGTGGTCATAATGACCTTTTGTTCACCTTCTGATTGGACCGTGAAGAGGGAAAACTCTGTGGTATGAGAGATAACTTTGCAACATTGTTTTGTCGAAATCAATGAAGTGGCAGTAGTAGAAGCTACCTTTGGTACCCTTTAGAGTTGATCTCCTAGAGTAACAATGACGTTGTCGGGCCAAGACTCATAGATAGCGTGACATTTCCACATATATGTCTGTCCTAAAAGAAAATCACATAATTCAAGTGGGGAAACATCACATAGTACCTCATCCTTGAAGAGCTTGATGTCGTAGGACATGTAACATTGTTGGTTGATGCTAATGTCTCATCCCTGGATCAACAATCTGATGGTGTATGGTCGGGGGTGTGGCACCATTGGCAACTTCAATCTCTTGACAACCTTGACTGGTATTAGGTTATTCTGACTCCCGCTGTCAATAATGAAATGCAGTGGGGTCCCCTTCAATCTCTAGTTCTTATGGTTGTATTATTGTGGTTGCGATCGTAGTAGTGGGTTTTGCATCAATGATCCATTTCCTTTTACTGTGCTATGAATTAGAGTCCGAGTTAGGTTATGATTCTTTGAGCTCAGCTACCAATTATTGTTTCGAGCGACATTCAACGGTGTTGTGCCGGGGCCTTTTGTGGAACTCACACCATTTTCCAGTGTGTTTCTTAGAATTCCTATCACCCTTCTTAACCAATTGCTTTGATCAATTTTCTTGAGATTGAATCTCCTTGCTTTGTTCTTCATTCTGTGATTACCATGCTTCTGTTGTGGTGTATTTGGAAACCCAAACTCCTAGTTATTACACTGCTTGAATTTCTACTCAATTTTAACTGCATATCGACAAGTAAGTCTCAGTGAGGAGATGTCCAAGAAATCCATCTCCGTTTGAGTGTACCTATGCAGACCACTGCGGTACATCAAAATCAGGTGTCACTCAAAGTCTTTGATACCCAACTTTGAGCATAAGGGATGGAAGATGTTAGTGTACTATGGTACTGACTGGTCACTTTCCTGATGTAACATTGTCCATCTCATATATTGGTTATCATAGCTTCCAACATGGTAGAACTCCTCCTTGAGAGCATCCACAAATTATACCCAGGTGGGTTCTCTCTTGAATGATGTAGATTCACGCACATTGTGCCTCTTCCAGTAACCTTCCCACCCATATTTGACACGGGGAAGGGATTTAAGGAGTGCGAAGGTGATTATTTCACCATCATTTTTTTTTTGGATAAAGTAATAACCTTCCAGTAGATTCAACCATTTCTCTAGAGCATCTACATCTATCTGGCCTTCAAATAAGGGGATATCAAAATTAGCTTTGAAGGGTGTCGCACCTTTGAAATGAATTCTTTTCTAAGATGCCTTGATCATGATTGGCAGTCATCGAAGGATCTGAACGAAGTTGTCCATCATCTCGTTCCTCTATTGCACGTGGGATTCCTCTAGAAAAGTCTTGAAAGGATTTCCTGCTCTGTCATCTCTCTTTTATTCTGCCATGGGAGGTCGCTTGGGATAGTGAGAGTGGTTATCCTCAAGTGAAACTAACTCGAGACCCAACTATCTATACCCTAACCTCATCGAGCACATGCTCTAAGAAACGACAAGGAATAAACTGCTCTAATACCACTGATTCAAATTATGCTAAGAACAAAATGATATACAAATGAAAATATAATAGAGAACACAAAAATATAGCGAATCTCAACTTCTGTTAATGAATAAAATAGAAAAATACTATAGAACACAAACTGGCTAGAATGGTGGTAGCTTATCTCTAAAGAGAAAAATATGTTGGCTATGCTTCATTCACAAGAATATTTACATCACACTCCATTGCATGCTTAAAGGACCTCCTTCACCTCAATTATATATGAGAGAGTGATAGGAGAATAATTCCCATGATGCATGTGGGATAAATCGGTCTAAGTTTACAATATGCCATAGGCATGTAAGACACTAGGAATTCTTAGGAGGTCACCCATCCCAGTACTACTCTAGTCCAAGCACGCTTAACTGTAGTGTTCTAATGCGATCCAATGCATTGACGTTGTAGGCATTACATTATATTACAAATGGAGATTACATTACATTCCCCATAAAAAGGGAAAATATAATGGTTTATCAAAACCACAGGCTCAAAAACATTGATTCAGTGGAGAAGGTGGATGGCCATCGAGATCCACCTGGATCAATATGAGTAAAAGATATATCCTTAAACTATTCCCTTATTACCAAAATCCTTTCCTTAATGGGATCTAGTGCCAAATATGAGATATGACTCTTTCCTACTACCCAATCCACCATGAAGTTAGAGTTCACCATAACTTGAAGACTCCTGACCTGATTATCAACAATCATTTTTAGTAAGATCCAACACACATACAATTTTTCCTTGTTGTTTGTGCCCTGTCCAACCCCATACTTCACCGAAAAATGGTTTATAGTCTGTCCTCTTACTTTGAACATCTTTGCATTGTTGTTTATTTTCTTTTTAGCAATTTCCAACCAAGTCCAACTTATAAACTTTACATTTCCAACCAATATATCATATTTGTATTGTAACCTTATTAGTTGCTACCTTTACTTAGGCAATCTGGCCCCAACTTTACCTTTCCTGAACTTTTTATCCCCTATGATGTTGTAGTTTATATTACTCCCACTTAACATTGACATAATAGTTTTATTAACCACCATCTTCTTCTTTGGCCAATTTGGCCTTAGCTGTGACTTCATTAGTCAACATTCCAACACACTGTAATGTTGCATTTATGTCCTTTTTCAACTTCATATAGACTCCTATAGAGTCTACTCTATTTTACACCCAACTGTAATTTCAGGTGGTCCTTCTAGCATTTCATATTATTACAATTAATGACCTTCAATATTCATATGGTCTCATTTCAAATTTCGTTCTCTTTTGCCAACCATGCCAAGCACGGATATACTGTCCTTCTCATATGCTTTCTTAATATTTCCATTTTGGAAATCACTACACTTATTATGTTCTTCTTTGATTTGACATCCATTTATATACTTGCAACACACTCAACACACTTAGAATGCACTCAACATTCCCTACCTTCATTCCTCATTAATCATGATCATTTAGTGATACATTTTTTCCCTTAGTGCTATAATATCTTCCACTCATCTTAAGCATAGACATTATGGCCTCTTCTACCATTGTCTCTAGCTATCCATGGACGTTGCATAATTCTAAAATTCCTCTTCACATCATTGAGTAATTCTCCATGAAGTCTAATCCTTTCCACCGAGACGAGTATGCACCAAATGGACCGCTTTACTCCTGCATTGGCACCTTTTAAAGTAATTGAAGGTTTCTTCCACTAAATTCTTTACACTTTGTACCATTCTTTTAGTGTGCAATATGATATCATAGGTGGATTCACTACTCTAAATTATTTAGAAATAAGTTTTTGGTTCATGACTTGCAACTCTTCCAAGAATTCATACACTTGCTCACATAAATGATTCACCCATCCCCCGAGACACACATCACCTTATGAGTTCTTTGTTCTCTTTTCCTTGGAATATTTTCTCTACCATACTAACCTCCATTACTTTCTTCTTTGTAACCATCATCACATAGTTTCCTTTCTCTATATTGAGGGTTTAAGAAAACTTACCTTAGTTTCCTATGCATGGTAATGACATTCTTCACTTGCTAGGTTATTCCATCCCTATTATTCTTGTCATTGTTGCATGGTTTTACAAAATAAATAGCTGCAATGGTCATGATCCTCACTGCTCTTCTCTTCATTGTTGATCCACATTCATGATAATTATTTGGACATACATACTTATCCTTAAACTTCTTCCTTTTGTTTTTCGTTTCTTCTTGAATCTCCTTACTTAGTCTCTTTTTGCTTTTAAAATGCGGGTTGCAGGTCATACTATCATCAAATTCTCAGGTCCACACACTCGCAAACCTGTATATTTTTATTTAATCTTTTTACCCTTTTTCAATTTTTCCAAAACTTAGTCAATTTTCTAGTGATGCGGGAGTCCAACATGTCCTAGAACTGCATCTCCCTAGGTCTATAGACCTGTAATTGTGATACCCTCAAATTGCACCTCTTACCTTTGCGTCCTCCAAAATGCACCTTTTTACCTTTTCATACTTAGTTATTTTATGGAAATATGGATGCGGGGCAACCTATCATCCTATTCATCTTTTTTCCACGTCTTTAGACTTGCATGTCGATCGAACCACAATCCCACATTCTACAAAATGTACCTCTTATTTCCGTGGCTTGCAAAATCACCCTCTCCCATACTTAGTCAATTTTCTTACTTCAGGTGTGGGCTCCTTCCACTTTTACCTTTTCATCCCCATATGCTTATAGGTCTGTAGACCCGCAATCCCGCATCCTACCTAATGTATTTTGCATTCCTCATTATGCACCTCCATACTTAATCACTTTTCATCCGCCATGACATCCCATCACCACTTCCAATTTCATTTATTTTCCCCGCCACTTGTGCGAACATAATGTCATTATTAGAGTGGCCAAGATCTCGTAAACCTTGTAATAAATTCAAAAATCTTGTCATGCAGACGAAGAACTTTGAAATAAGAAGTACAATGATTAAACCATCAGACCAATACATTGTAAATTAAATAAGAACCAATATGCCAAGCTATAAATATCGACAATAGCACCACCTATTGACAAGGCTGGAAAGCAATGTAAATAATGTCAAGTAAGAGAAATGAATTGTCTTCTGGGGATACACTAAATACACTCAGACATGAAGATCAAGAGTTCCAGTGGTTGCAAGTTTACAACTACTATAAGGCCCTCCCTCCAGATGAGAAAAGGACGGACTTGATTTGGACTTCAGGCATAACCCTTTTTGGTTGTGTTCCAAAGGTAAGAGATTTTAAAGAACTCATTCAGTGGTGTGTAGATAAATTCAATTCAGAGAAGAGAATAGTCTATCTCCAAGTACAACAACCTATTTCTTTATCTCCTTCAGTATTTAGCAGAATTTTGTGGCTCCCCACACCCACCATGCAATTCAAGGGAAAAGAGGATAATGAATTTCTCTAACAACACAAAGAAGGAGGAGAACTCCTTGATAAATATCTGGTCGACCCAAGAAATAACACTGGCTTTTCCAAGATTGAGGTAAGTTCCTTGAAATATCCATACATGGAATTTTCTTGGTTATTTGCTCGTGTCAATGGATTGGAGTCCAGAACCTCTGTGCCAAGAAATATCATCTATTCCCTTCATTTCGATTTGCATGAGAATGCCATCATAGATTGGGGTCACATTATTTATAGTGAAATATCATTTCAATTAAGTAATTTGAAAAAGACTCGGAAATTTTATATGACATCCTACCTTATTTCCTCCATAGCCTATTGTCATGTGTTTCAGAACAAGATAAGGGCAAGGAGGACTGATTTTAATATGGAACCAGTCTTCGCCTGATATTCAACTTTGTGGAGGCACAAAGCTCAGTACAATTTTTACCCGATTCACAATAATTTTATTTTAGAGTTTAAAAATCTAGTTTTTGGTCGTAATACGTCTATATTGTCACTCGAAGTTACCACCTTTCTCGCGGGAAAAGCAGTTTTTGAGACCATTAAAGATTTCAGTATTACAAGGTTACTTGGTTGTGAAGATAATCCTTTGCTTCTCTCTTTTTATGTATTAGACATACATTTTGTTGTGGAAGTTTGCAGGCAATATAAGTCCTGGGCTCACTTCTTCAATAAGAAGAGAAATAAACAAATTATTCCGTTGCCTTGGAAAATTGGAGAAATCATTGTAAAACACGTATCCCATTTGGATGAACTTGCAGGTCATATTGACCAACTTGGCTTAAAGGAAGTTGAACTTGTTGAGGGTTTTGACCCAATTAATATGTTTACTGCAGATATGGCTTCATTTTTTAATTCTTCTTATTTTACCAAAAATTATCAGTTTAAAGGAGGTGGAGATAATTTGAATCTCCTAGAAGTTTCATTCGACTAGGTTTTTGATGACATGAAGGAATTAATTAGTACCAATAAGGGATATCAGAAACATGGTAGAGAAGTAAGTGATATAAATCCTAGTTCACCGACTATGTCTCAAAAAAGTACCTCGGTAAGAACAAAACCTAGGAGCAGTGGTTTGGAGATGAGAAAAACACCAGCCGAAAGTTCAGACGATGGTGGTGATAAGGACCCTCCAAAGAAAAATCTTGAAAAATATGATACTGTATATAATTCTGCCAAAAGGAAAAGGGATATACATGAAATAGGGTTAGGTGTACCTGAAACTCAAGAAAGTCCACGAGCTATGGATGTGGATGAGCTTATTGAAGAACCCAGTTGGTCTGAGAAAATATTGCTGGAAACCTAAGAAATCGTCAAAGCCATAATCACTCAGGAACTAGAGATATTTGAAGAGGAGCATGTAACTTTGCAGCACATGGCCTACAATCTAGCATCTACAAAATTGTTAATTGAGAAAGTTAATACAAAAAATAAAAATCCATATGAAAAATGGAAATCAACAAAATATTTTGATGGAGTTGGACCATAAAAAATTGTACAATTCCATGAAGCAACCAGAGAAGCCATGAAACAATCTGTCAGTAACATTGGAAAGGAAAATTTGGAATTAAAACAAAAGATTAAATAATTAGAGGTAGCTTTAATTCCATGACCTTTATTTCTAGAACCTTTAAAAACAATTCAACCAACACTCTCTTTAGAAGATATCCTGAAAATTAGTAGCAAATGGAAAGGTTCATCTAGCTTGTTGCAAGCAATAAGAAAATATGTTGGCGACAATATAAATAAAAGAATAGATTTGATTCAGGGAATTTGGGAGCTTACACAGAGCTCCACCAACTTTGCACCAAGAATTACAAATTTCAAAGACTATCTTCATAAAGATCCGGAGAATGATGAAGGTTTCTACAAGGACATTGTGGGTACATAATTTCAACTAAAGTTTAAAGCTTAAGCAATATCCATAGAAGAGAGCAAAGCCTTCCTTCAAACATCCAAATGAAACAAATCAATGCATGTTGGTTGAAGAGAATAAATAATTTGAGAGAAATGATAAATGAACTAGATGCTTTGAAAAATAAAAGAGGTGACTTATTCTTTAAGCTGGTTGATCTCACAAATGAACTTGATGTCCCTAGTCTATTAATGGATACAATGCTTTCATATAAAGAGAAATTGTTAGACCAACTTAGTGTGTTGAAAGTTTCATGGGTAAACGAGTTCATTGAATCAATATAATTCTCCGAGGAAGAAATCGAGAGGTGGCAGCTAGTTAGATACATCAACATAAACGATGAGGTAGATGACACGTTGCACCAATCAAGCATGGACTTAAGAGAAATGGAGAATGAGTTATTCAAAATAAAGACTAGGCATGAGATCATGGTGACCCCCATGAGGGAATATATTGAAGATTGGTTAAGAAAATCCTTAATCAAAATCACTAAGCTAAAGCAACAATAAACTGTTGTAATAGTTATGCCACCTCAACCACAACAAGCATCATCAAAAGAAGCACATTCAAGCAATTAACATGCTCAGAAAAACTTTCCATTACAGTGAGTCAAGAAACAAGCTTGTTCTTCCCCTTCTTATCATTCTTCTACAATCATTTGTCATATTGCCTTTCATTTCCCAGTAATATGTGAAACCTAGGATGATCCTTGATTGTCTTTCTTGTGTCTTCCAAGTCTTTTCATTTCATGGTCCACAGAATCCCCATCCTAGTCCTCTTTGAAGGACAAACATAAATCTTTTATTTCAAGACATTTTGTTTTTATTTTTAAAGAGATATATTATTTTTAAGGTTCCCATTGAAAATTTTCAGGATATTACATTATTGCAATCTCTAAGACTTTGATATCAAGCATGAGATTTCAAATGTGTATCTATCATAATATTTTTTTTGTCTAATGAAATGATCATTTAGAGTTTTTTGCCACATGCGGTCCATATTTTCTTGCTTCCTTTTCTTGAATATTGGTACTTCCTTGATGATCGTTGTGATGAAAATGACATTATATTTATTTTCACGCTCTTCTGGTTTATGATCCTGTAATATATTGAAAATATTTCTTTTCATAAGATACCTTGTCGTGTCTAAGGTATTCTTTTCATGCGAATATTTATTTCAAATAATCTTTGTCCTTCTTAGGCATTGTTTATATTCCTGCATGCAATTTTAAAATATATGAGTACCACCTCTTAAAAAAATAGGGGGATTTTATACTCGTGAGGTTGACTCAAAGACCGTAAAATAGTCGTTTAGATCAACATTTTTGGCGACCATACTAGGGAGAACAAAAGGATAGTTTTGTAGACCAAAAGTTTAATGACTCAAACAAAACCAAATCAACCTTAGTTTCAATTAGGAATCATAAATCAAGGACGTGTTTTGCATCAACTTTATGATTTGGTGTTAACAAAAAAAAAAAGTCGGCAAGAACTTGAAAGATATTGGTAAGCCCTTGCTCAGGAGGAGGAAAGAGAGATAACATTAAGACAAAGAAGAAGGTTTTAAACCCAAGAAAAAATAGAACCTTATAAAGGCCCACCAACAAGAAGTAAGATAAAAAAACTTTAACTTCACAAAGTTGGTGAAAGTTCCAAATTAGAAATGAGAAGAACCCTAATCATGGGTGACCGAGAAGAAAGAAACAAGATTCTTGAAAATCGAGAAGAAATAAATGAAAGACAAAAAGTTGC
Source organism: Picea engelmannii (assembly GCA_009831015.1). Lineage (NCBI taxonomy): Eukaryota > Viridiplantae > Streptophyta > Pinopsida > Pinales > Pinaceae > Picea > Picea engelmannii. Next base: position 461,000 of record ML779839.1, on the reverse strand, counting down.
AAGAAGAAGGGCTAGTTCTAACTTACTTAATTTACATGGAGAACAACATACATTACTAACCCTCCCTCAAGGAGTCCTACCAATTTTTTTAGGTGAAGGAAACATGGATCCAAAGAGACACATGGATCAATTCCTAGCCATTTGTGATATGCATTTAATTGAACATGACAATGTGATGGCCAGAGTCTTTTTGCAAACCTTGATAGGTCCAGCTTATGAGTGGTACCTTTCTCTCTCATCTCAGTCAATTAGATTATTTAATGACCTAGAGAATATGTTGATGACTATGTATGCACCTCATGTTGGATATCATATGTTGCTCACTCAGTTCACTCAAATCCTTATCAAGAAAGGAGAAAGAATAAGAGATTTGAATCTATGATTCCAGAAGACTTTAAACCAAATTCCAGAAGAACAATGCCCAAATACTCTTGTTATATTTGGACGCTATAAGAATGCAATGCCTGTAAATGTATATTATGTAATTAGATATTCACAAATAAATGATTTAGATGGAGCCATTCAAAAGGAAAAAAAGATGGAAGAATTTATGCTGGACACAAACGTTGATCATGAGATCATTCTTGGGAAAGTACAAAGACAAATGAGTACTCTTTCCATATCACATCAAGGACCATCTACTTCAAGAAATGTTGAAAATCGAGCAACTGTTGGAGGGATCCTCCAAGGGGTTTGCCCTAATGTCAGAAATGATCCAATAGCTACTCAAGAAACAATGCAGAAAATAGAAATTGCTCGGATGAGTAGGACCATTAGATACATGTAAAATGAGATTACTAGGATGAAAAGAGGCGAGAAAATTGCTCCACCTAATCCAAAACTAAGAGGCCTAGTACAAGAGCCAAGAACAAGAAATGATAGAGTTGAGGAACATAGACCAAGGGCACCAAGAGTGCCAAATCCAAATGATATGGTATTAGAAGAAATTGTGGAAGAATAAAAGTTTGAAAATTTTGATCAAGAAGTAGATGTAACCCAAAATGAAGTTCTAGAGTCAGTACAGATGGATGAAGACACTTCATCTTTTTACATTTTTGATGAATAAGAAAATTTGGATTATTCACAAGATAACGTTGTCTAAACTAGAGCAAAAATGAATAAATTCAAGACAAAGGAAGCACCTAAAAAAGAAAAGGATAAAACAAGCAATGCAGAACCAACAAAGTAGCAAGCAGTTGCAAATCAAGAAAATACTCCACTACGAATGAACTATAATCCGATTGATGACTCAACCAAACTCATAATTACTCTTCCCTTCATGGAGGTGGTGAAGATACCACAACAAAGAGAAAATATTTTAAAAATACTTGATGATTCACAAACAAGAATAAAATCTGTTGTCATAAATACCAGGCAACAACAAAATGTTTTATCAGTAAGATCAAGAGGTAAAGTTCCACCTTTCTACATATCCATATAAAATTATGATTTTACATTACATAATTTTATGGTTGATAGTTATCATGCCTTTATCAGTCATGGAAGCGATGGGAATGGGATGCACAAAATACTATGAGACTCAGAAAAGTATATATACCATTGATTCTAGAAAGGTCCCAGCTTATGGCGAGATAAAAGGCTTTTGTGCATGGATAAGTGCAACACCTCACATCACAACAATTCTTACTATAATAGTTGTGGAATTGCCTCTAGTATATGTTATTGTATTAGGAAGGGATTGATGTTTGTGAATTGGAGGATATATTATGAACGATGGAAGTTGTATGATTTTTCCCAACAAAGATGGAACAATGGTCATGGTCCCTTGAGAAAGTAGAAAGCCTATATCTTTCAAGCAAAAAAATAACAAAGTAATTCATAATTATATTGATGTAGGAGTTGGAAATTATGTTGTTCTTATCCCAGAACAAATCAGCCCTCCTAAGCAAGATGAAGATTTTTTTTTTTTCTAGGGCTACTGGATGATGTCGTTTGATGGTTCTTGTTCTAAGTCTGGAAATGGAGCAATAATTATTTTTAAAAGCCCTGAATCTAGTATATACCCACATGCCATTAGATTGGAGTTTCCATGTAACAATAATGAAGCAGCATATGAGGAATTAATTCAAGGTATGATTCTTTCTATTCAGATGGAAGTTGAAAATTTGGTGGTCACTAGTGATTCAGAGTTGATTATCAATCACATAAAAAAGAAATACAAAATTAAGAAGGAAAAACAAAAACATTTTGTTAGGAGAGCTTGTGAACTCATGTATTCTTTCAACTCTTTCAATATATCTTTTATTCCTAGAGAAAGGAATCAAAAGGCATATTCATTGGTAGTGGATGCATCTCTTTTCAATAAAGAAAATTCTTAGTGTGAGAGAACTTTTCATGTCAAGATGATTTTCTAGCCTTCAATACTAGATAACCAAGAACATTTACAAGTCTTTGAAAATGATGAGCATGCTATAATATTCTTCATTGATAATGACTCTTCGATGTCAAATGATTCAGAAGAAGATCAAAATCCTCAGAAGGACCTACATGATCAAAATCTTAAACTTACCCCTAAGAGATGTGTCAGTTTGGAATATCTTTTCACAAGAGATGACCAAACAAAGATTCCAGATCTACTTGAAGAACCGTCTATCAGAAAAGTTCAAGAAACACAAAAGATAAACATTAGCACTCCCGATTCTCCAAAATAGATAAATCTGGGTACTAGTTGCACCACTGAAGAAATTCATCAATATTCAACTTTTCAAAGAATTTCAAAATGTCTTTTACCAAACTTATGATGATTTGAAAGAATATGACAAGTCCATATTTCAACATGTTATTCGTCTAAAATAAGGATGAAAACCTTTCATGCAAAAGTTAAGAACAATAAATCCCAAGACAAAGCCTCTAGTGAAAATAGACATTAAAAAATTAAAGAAGGTTGGTATAATTTTTTCTATGAGACATTCAAAATGGCTCTCAAATCACGTGGTAGTAAGAAAGAAGAGTGATGAAATCTGCCTTTGTGTCTCTTTTAGAGATATTAACATGGAAATGTTAGTACATCAGGTCACTGGTTCTGCATTAATGTCCATGTTGGATGGATTTTCAGGATACAACCAAGTTCTTGTGGCAGAAGAAGATAGATAAAAAAACAACATTCATAACACCATGGGGAACTTATGCTTATGTTAGAATTCCATTTGGATCGAAGAACACAGGTGCAACACTCCAGAGAGCAATGGATCACAATTTCAAATATTTAATTGGAACATTTATGGATAATTACCAAGATGACCTAACATTTTATTCAAAATTAAGAGAGAAACATATCAAGCATCTCAGACATGACTTCGAAATATGTAGAATTTATGGAATATCTTTGAATCCTAAAAAGTGTTTGTTTTCCATAACAAAGGAAAGTTGTTAGGCCATATTGTAAGCAAGGAAGGAGTATACATTGACCCAGAAAGAGTTAAAGCAATAAACGACCTAAACCCTCCAACAACAAGAAAAGGAATACAATCTTTCTTTGGAAAGATAAACTTTGTTCGATGTTTTGTTCCTAATTATGCTACGATTGTCAAGCCAATAAATAAGTTGTTAAAAAAAGACCAAAAATTTGAGTGGACAGTTAACATTCAAAAAACCTTCACATAAATGAAATATGCCATTACTATCACCCTTGTGCTTGTCAGCCCTGATTTTGATAAATAATTCATATTGTATTCATTCAATTTAGAAGAAACTATTGCCTTTGTCCTTACTTAGAAAAATCAGAAACTGGAAGAACTCCCAATTTCTTTCATGAGTAAAATCTACATGATTATGAACTAAATTACTCGATCATTGAAAAAGAAGCCTTGTCCTTAGTTAAAGTAATTGCTCATTTCAGGACTTACATTCTATCATCCCACATCATTGCTTATGTCCCACACTAGACAAATTTTTTTTCTCAATCAACAACTCACAGAAGGAAGATGGGAAAATTGGTTGACAAAGCTTCAAGAATATGATTTGGAAATTAAACCTTTGAAAGCTGTAAAGGGGAAAGGATGATGTAAATTCATTATTGGGATTGAAGCTATTAAGATTTCCCCTACTGATGGATTTGATGTTGTAATACATGGAACAAGTTTGGAAAATTCAAAATGGTATAAAGAAATAATCTTCTATTTGAAATCTGGTTAGTTCCCTTTTAAAATGTCTTCTAAAGAAAGAAGAACTTTGAAAATGAAGACAAATCATTATGTTCCAATATTTGGTGTATTGTTCAGAAGAAATTTTGATGGTGTAATATTAAGATGTTTGGATCATTCAAAGTCAAGGGAGATACTTCAAGAGTTTCATAAAGGTGTTTGCGGTGGACATTTTTCACCAATTGCGACAACACACAAAATTATTCGAGGGGGGGGGGGTTATTATTGGCCAACTATGTTTAAAGATTCTTATGGTTTTGTTCGAAAATGCATCCCATGTCAAAATTTCTTAGGAAAAATGAAAAAAATTGCAATTCCATTACAATCTGCAACGGTGGAACAACCATTTTCTCAATGGGGTTTATACGTGTTTGGTTCAATAAGCCTTAAGTCTAGCAAATTCCATGCCTATATTATTACTACAACCAATTACTTTACAAAGTGGCAAGAAGTAGTGGCTTTGAGAAATGTAGATTCAGAGCAGTTAATTCATTTTTTAAAGGAAAATGTTTTGTCAAGATTTGGTTTACCAGAAAAATTCATAATAGACAATGGCTCAATCTTTATTGGGTCAAAATTTACAAACTTTTGTGGAGAATACATAATCATCATGGGTCAGTCATCCAACTATTGTCCATAAGGAAATGGTTTGGTAGAATCAACAAACAAAACACTAATCCGAATTATCAAGAAGACAATTGAGGCCAATCACAAGAATTGGCATAACAAGTTGATAGATGCACTTCGGGCAAGCCGTCTTACTCCAAAAGGACATTCCCCATATAATTTAGTTTATGGAAAGAAGCAAGATTACTGATACATTTGGAATTGAATTCCATTACTCTTATTGGAAACAATGATAATGGAGAAGAGTAGTCATCAATGCAAAAAATATATAATGAACTCCTGCAATTAGAAGAACTGAGGGAGCAAGCAATATTGGAAATAAACAAAAGATAAAAAGCGATCAAAAAATACTTTGACAAGAGTACTACTTCAAAGGATTTTCAAAAGGATGAATTAGTTTTGTTGTGGAACAGAGTAAAGGAAAAACCATCTTTCCACACAAAAATTGAAGCTCTTTTGATTGACCCATATTAGATTGAAAACGTTATTGGTTACAATTCATACTTTCTAAAGGATATGAAAGGAATAATTCGACTGTTGCTTGTAAATGGGAAATATATGAAACATTTTTTCAGTTGAATCCCTAATAAAAATTTGTACATAATAACTCTTGGTATTCCTTTGTATATATCCTTTTAGTATTTTCTCTTTTTCTTTTCTCTCTTTTCTTTTTTGACTCCATTTTCCCAATGGAAGAAGATTCTAGATTCTTAGCAACCCAGAAGGGGTCACTGTCCCATAGTTGGAGTCAGATGTTGATCCACATTCATGATCAATATTTGGACATACATACTTATCCTTGAATTTCTTCCTTTTTTTTTTTTTTTCATTTCTTCTTGAATCGCCTTACTTAGTCTCTTTTTCCTTTTAAAATGTAGGTTGTAGGTCATACTATCATCAAATTCTTTGGTTCACACACCCACAAACCCATATATTTATGTTCAATATTTTTCCCCTCTTTCACATTTTCCAACACTTAGTCATATTTTGAGTGATCCAGGAGTCCAATATGTCCCAGACCCACAATCTCCCTACCCTCAAATATCACCTCTGACCTCAACGTCCTCCAAAATGCACCTTTTTACCTTTTCATACTTATCCATTTTCTAGAAATGCGGATGCGAGGCAACTCATTATCATATTTACCTTTTTTCCATGTCCTTAGACCCTCATATCCTTCGACCCACTATCCTACATTCTACAAAATGTACCTCTTATTTCCACAGCCCACAAAATCACCCTCTCCCATACTTAGTCAATTTTCTCACTTCGGGTGCGGGTCCCTTCCACTTTTACCTTTTCAACCCCGTATGCTCGTAGGTCCACAGACCCATAGTCCCGCATCCTACATAATGCACTTTCCATTCCTCATTATTCACCTCCATACTTAACCACTTTTCATCTGCCACAATATCCCGTCACCACTTCCCATGCCATTTATTTTCCCTGCCACATTAACCAACATTTATGTGAACATAATGTCATTATTAAAGTGGAAAAGATATCATAAACCTTGTAATAAATTCAAAAATATTGTCGTGCAGACGGAGAAATTGGAAATAAAAACTACGATGATTAAACCATTAGAGAAATACATGGTAAATTAAGTAAGAAATATTATCCCAAACTGTAAATATCAACAATAGCGTCACCTATTTCCAAGGCTAGAAAATAGTGTAAATAATGTCAAGTAAGAGAAAGGAATTGTATTGCGAGGATACACTAGATACACTCGGACGTGAAGATCAAGAATTCAGTGGTCACAAGCTTACAACTACTACAAGGCCCTCCTTCCACCTAAGAAAAATATGAACTTGATCTGGACTTCAGGCATAGCCCTTGCTGGTTGTGTTCCATAGGTTACAAATTTGAAAGAACTTGTTCAGTTGTGTGTAGATAAATTCAATTCAGAGAAGAGAATTGTCCAGATCCAAGGAAAAAAACCTATTTCTTTAGATCCTTCGGTATTTACCATAATGTTTTGGCTCCTCACGCCCACCATGAGATTCAAGGGCTAAGAGGCTAATGAATTTCTCAAACAACACAAAGTAGGAGGATAACTCCTTGATAAATATTTGGTCTACCCAAGAAACAACACTAGCTTTTCCACTATTGAGGTAAGTTCCTTGAAATACCCATAGAGGGAATTTTCCTGGTTATTTTCTCATATCATTGGTTTGGAGTCGATGACCTCTGTTCCAATAAATATATTCTATGCCCTTCATTTCACTTTGCACGAGAATTCCATCATAGATTGGGGTCACATTATTTCTAGTGAAATCTCATTTCAATTAAGTAATTTGAAAAAGACCTGGAAATTTTATATGACATCCTACATTATTTCACCATAACTTATTGACATGTGTTTGAGGACTTGCCAAGGGAAAGGAGCATTGATTTTAAGATGCAACCAGTCTTCACCTGGTATTTAGCTTTGGGGAGGCACAAAGCTTAGTACAATTTATACCCAATTCACTTCAATTTTATTTTAGAGTTTAAAAAATTAGTTTTTGGCTCTAATACATCGAGATTATCACTCGAAGTTACCATGCTTCTCATGGGAAAAAGAGTTTTTGAGACCAATGAAGATTTCAGTATTATATGGTTATTTGGTTGTGAAGATAAGCCTTTTCTTCTCTCGTTTTATGCATCAAACATGCATTTGTTGTGGAAATTTGCAGGCAATATAAGTCACGGGTTCACTTCTTCAATGAGAAGAGAAAGAAGCAGTTTATCCTGTTGCCTTGGAAAATTGGAGAAATCATTGTAAAGAACATATCCCATTTGGATAAACTCATAGGTCATCTTGATCGATTCATTTTAAAAGAAATTGAACTTGTTGAGGGTTTCGACCCAAATGATATGTTTACTGCACATATGGCCTGAATTGGTTATTCTTCTTATTTTACCAAAATTGAACAGTTTAAAGAAGGAGGTGGAGATAATTTGAATCTCCTAAAAGTTTCAGTTGACCAGGTTTTTAATGACATGGAGGAATTAGTTAGTACCAATGAGGGATATTGACAACATGGTAGAGAAGTAACAGATAGAAATCCCAATTCACCGACTATGTCTCAAAATAGTACCCTGGTAAGAACAAAACCTAGGAGCATTGGTTTGGAGATGAGAAAAACATTGACCCAAAGTTCAGATGATGGCAGTGATAAGGACCCACCAAAGAAAAATATTGAAAAATATCATACTGTATATACTTCTGCCAAAATGAAAAAGGATATATAGAAAATAGGGTTAGGCATACATGAAATTCAAGAAAGTCCACGAGCAATAGATGTGGATGAGATTATCAAAGAACCGAGTTGGTTTGAGCAAAGACTGCTAGAAACCCAAGAAATTGCCGAAGCCTTAGTCACTCATGAGCCAAAGATATTCGAAGAGGAGTCTGTAACTTTGCACCACATGACCTAGAATCGAGCATCTAAAAAAATATTAATTGATAAAGTTAATAAAAGTAAATAAAAAGTCATTCGAAAAATGGAAATCAAAAATTGATTTCAATGGGGTTGCACCATAAAAAATTGTACAATTCCATGAATCAACCAGAGAAGCCCTGAAACAATTTGTTAGTAACATTGAAAAGGAAAATTTGGAATTAAAACCAAAAAAAAATAATTAGAGGAAACTTTACTTCCATGACCTTTATTTCCATAACCTTTAAATACAATTAAACCAACACTTGCTTTAGAAGATATCGTATAAAGCAACAACAAATGGAAAGGTTCATCTAGCTTGCCACAAGCAATAAGAAAATATGTTGGAGATGGGATACAAAAAAGAATAGATTTGATTTTGGAAATTTGGGAGCTTGCACAGAGCTCCACCAACTTTGCAACAATAATTACAAATTTCAAAGAATATCTTCAAAAAGATCTAGAGAATGATGAAGCTTTTTACAAGGACATTGTGGGTACATCCTCAACTAAAGTGTCAAGCTTAAGTGATATCCACAGAAGAGATTAAAGCCTTCTTAAAACATCCAAATGAAACAAATCAATGAATGTTGGTTGAAGATAATAAATAATTTGAGAGAAATGATAAATGAACTAGATGCTTTGAAAAATAAAATAGGCGACTTATTGTTTAAGTTGGTCGATCTCATGAAAGAACTTGATGGAACTAGTCTATTAACGGATACAATAATTTCATCTAAAGAGTAATTTTTAGACCAAATTAGTGTATAGAAAGTTACATGGGAAAACGAGTTCACTGAATCAACATAATTCTCTAAGGAAGAAATCGAGAGGTGGCTAGTTAGATACATCAACATAAATGATGAGGTAGATGACACGTTGCACCAATCATGCATGAAGTTAAGAGAAATGGAGAATGATGTTGGATATGTGTTATATTCTCTAAACAATTGGAAATAGTTACGTTGTGCCGAGTGTGCAGGGGGGTGGAGCCCCCCTGTACGGTGGTTCGGGGGCAGTGCCCCCAAATATTTTTTCCTCGGTTTTCATGTTCATTTGTGGGCATTTTTTTGGCACATGGTTTTTTCGCCACTGGTTTTCTATTTACATTTAAGGAATTAGGATTGTCGACTAATCCAGGTCATTGGATTAGGGTTTTGGATGACACTGACTCCTATATGTATATTGTATTGTAAATAATGTATGTTGTGAATGAATATAGAATATGTTGGTTTTCCCGGTTTGGGTTCCTAGGGGAAAAATCTGTGTGTAATGTGTGTATTTACCATTGTATCTTTTCTATTCTTTTATTGAAAACATGTTTGTGGTAAAATATTGTGCAAGGTTAAAATCTACAAATGAGTTATTTGAAATAAAGACTGGACATGAGATCATGGTGGCCCCCATGAGGGAATATATCGAAGATTGGTTAAGAAAAGTGATCCGGATTTTATGAGAAAAACAAAATGAATACAGATTATCAAAAGATGCTTAACACAAAATAAAAAAGATACAATAAAAATGGTTTTCTATTCAATAAGGAAATAATCTGAAACTATAAAATGCAGCGGAAAACAAGCTTGTTGGAATGGTGGCAGCTTATCTCTGAGTAGAGATGCGACGACTGCGCTCATTCACAAGAAGATGATTACAATGAGGCTCTGAAGGTGTTTTTACAATAATCATGAATTCCAAAACCCTAGAAATACAAAAACCTAGCCCTAGGAGATGAAGCGCCAAAATTCATGTGGGCCCCGTTGGGGTAAGCTAGTACATCAACTTCCCGGGGTCGTAACTTTTGCATATGATCTCCGTTTTAGGTGCACGATAGCCCGTTGGAAAGGTCTATTCGAGGACTACACATGTTTCCATCAAACTCAGACTTAGTTTATAATTTAAATGTGGAGAGCCCTAAAAACGTTGTTTAGGGCCTCAAAACGACCCCGGAAGTCAGGGACCCAAAAACTAGGAAAAAACTGCCAAACTGGAAAAATGAAAAAATGAACCAGTTGGAATAGGTGGGAGGCCACCAACATCCATATGGATCAATCCTCACCCCTTAGGAAGAAATGGTCTCCATTACATTGAGTCCCCCATCAGATGAGGAAATTTTTGCTGAATTTGGTCTCGGGTGAGCCACTTACCTTGGTGCAGGAGCTGCCCTACATTGACAACTCAATAAAGCTAGATCCTTTGCTGTCGAGTGCCCTTGATCTGTGTGTCCACAATATAATCACTGGATTCTTGTTGCATGCAGTAAGGGTTGAGCTCTGTTGGTATCAACTTCTCTGCTATCTCTGAGGTGTCCAATAATGGTGGGAAATATGGCCAAAGGAGAGCCACGCTGAATACTGGGTGCATGCCAAGGAAAGGGGTAATGTTGAGCTCAAAAGAATTGCCACCCACAACCTTGGTGATGGTGTACGACCCATAATGAAGTGGGCGAAGCTTCCGATGGGGTCCTATCAGGCGTTCTTTCTACAAGTGTAACCAAACTTTGTCACCCACTTGAAACTTATGTGGCACCCAATGTTGATCATGGCACTGCTTGTACTTGGCATTGAACTTCTATAAAATATCCCGAAACCGTTGGAGGATGTGCTGGATCCGCTCAATGAACTAGGTGGCTTTGTTAACTTCTGGTGGAGTAGGGGATGAGTCAACCGAGGTGGTCTCCAGGGGTAGTGCAACATCCACGGGGCCTAATGTTTGGAATCCCAACCCCACCTAAAAGGGGTTGTGTCCAATTGAGCTATGCAGGGCTCGATTGTAGCTATGCTAGACATAAGGAAAAATATCATCCCATGTGCGGGGGTGCTTGGAATTATACATGCACATGATATGTACGATCATCCGATTGATGACCTCAGTTTGGCCATATGTCTGGGGGTGGAAGGCAGTGGATTTGGTGAGATTGGTATCTAGCAGTGACCAGAGGATCAATCAGAATGTGCCAAGGAACTGACTGTGCCGATATGAGACAATGGTTTGTGGTATGCCAAAATGTACCCATACTCGTTCAAAGAAAATCTTGGCAATGACCTTTGTTGTGATGCTCTTCTTACAGGTGACCCGAATCACCATCTTGGAAAAGCGATCAACAACCACAAAACATAGTCATTTCCCCTCTTGGTGGACAAGAGGTCCGACCATTGAGGTGGATTCCCACGACATGTCAGGAATAGGTAGAGGGGTGTATAGGACCTGTTTCTTAGTGGTCGGTTTGGCAATAGCAAGGTGATCCAGGACTTGATATACTTGCCAACATCCTGTTGAAGTTTCAACCAGTAGAAATGTTTCTGCAACAATTCCACTGTCTTTTCGACGCCAAAGTGTCCTACTACTCGACTGTAGTGAGCTTCCCAAATTAGCTTTGCACGCTCACTTGATGGAACACAAATATGGCCCAAATGACACAAAAACCCATCCTGAAGATGGAAATTAGCGACCACTGAGTTTGTGCCAAACATTTTGTCGGTGGTGGAGAAGTGAGGGTCCATCTCATAGAGGTGGGGCCATCCTCAGGTCTCATGGCCACAAGAGTCTAGCACTGTGGTGAGTGACACGACTGGAGGTCAGCTGAGGTAATAATCAACTCGGTTGGTACTTCCTATTTTATACTTGATGTTTAGGTGGAACTGCTATAAGTATGTGGACCACTTTTGATGGCGGTCATTCTGCAATTTTCCTTGGGTCTGCATGAATTGTAGTGGCTTGTGATCAGTGTGGATGACTATCTCCTTTCCAAGAATGTAATGTCTCCACTGGCGGTAGGCTTGCACAATGGAGTACATTTCTTTTTCGTAAGTAGGGTACTCACAGACATCATATGATAGCGTTTCACTATGATATGCCACGCGGTGGACGTGTTGAGTGAGAATGACGCCCACAACATAGTCTGAAGCATTTGTCTCGATCTCAAAGGGATGCTGCAGGTTCGGTAATGAAAGTACCAGGGATGAGCACAAGCGCTGGTTCAAGTCATCGAAGGCTTGTTTTTGGAAGAGGCCCCACACAAATTTTTCCTTATCGCCACCCCTGGTTACTTGTCTGAGGGCCCATGTGATATGAGAGAATCCCAACACGAACCTGTGATATAAATTGGTGAGGCCCAAGAAGCTTCGAAGCTCAGTGAGTGTGGTTGGGGCTAGCTAGTCACAGATGATCTAGATCTTGGTTGGATCCACATGCACACCATGCTGATCAACATTGTAGCCTAAGTAATGGACCCTGTCCATGCCGAAGGAGAATTTTTCCAAGTTTGCATATAGTTTGTGCTACCGCAAGGTGTGCAGAACCTGCTGAATATGCTGCAAGTATTCTGCCCAAGTCTTGCTGTAAATGAGGATTTCATCCAGATACACCACTACAAAAGTATTGGTGAAAGATCGCAGGATATCGTCCATCATCCTCATAAAAGTTGCTGGAGTATTTTTCAAGCCAAAGGGAATGACCAACCATTCAAAAAGACCTTCTTTTGACTTGAAGGTGGTCTTCCATACATATGTTTGTTCTATTGAGACCTGGTGGTAGCCAGACTTAAGATCAATCTTACTGAATTATTTGGCCCCCGTGAGTTGATCAAGGAGGTTGTCAATTCAGGGAATCGGGTACCGGTTCCAGACTGTGATTTTATTCAGGGCCCGCTAACCAATGCAGAGTCACCAGGTCCCGTCTTTCTTCTACACCAGCACGATTGGGTTCCCACAAGGCAATGAACTGGGATGGATGTGCCCCTTATGGAGAAGTTCTTGGATCTGCCTCTTGATCTCCTCATTTTATAAAAGAGAGCAACGATATACTGGCCCATTGGGTAACAATGCGCCCGTGGTCAGATCGATGGGATGCTTGACCTGGCAGTGTAGAGGTACCTCGATAGGAGAGGATAAGATATCTAAGTATTCTTGCACGACCTTATCCACTTTCTTATGTTGTGTGGAGAGATCGGTCGTAGAGGCCCTATTTGTGGCTGCGATCTTTCTCTCACTCTGAGAGAAAATCACGAAGAGGACAAATTTCCTGGTTTGAGAAATGACCTTCCTGCATTGCTTGACATAGATCAAGGAAATAACACTAGGTGGGATTGCCTCGGGTATCCTGTACAATTTCCTTTTCAAAGTGATAATAACACTATGAGGCCTAGACTCATATACAACATGATGTTTTCGTAAATAAGGTTGGCCCAAAAGAACATTAAAAAGTTTGAGAGGGAAAAAATCACACAATACCTCATCTTTGAAGGGTTTGATGTCATATGAAAGTCAACACTGTTGGCTGACACGTAGATCGCTTCCTTTGCGGAGCCATCCAATGGTGTAGTTATACAGGTGCAACGTTGTCGGCAGGTCCAGTTGCTTGACGACCTCTACTGAGATGAGGTTGTTCTGGCTATCACTATCAACGATGAAGTGTGCTAAGGTGCCTTTTACCCACATCTGTGAATGGAAAAGGCGCTCACCTTCTTTTGGCTCATCTGGTTCACCAGGTTGGAGCTTGGTGGTAGCAATGGTGGCACTGGGTTCCATGTCAATGATTCATCTTCCCCTTTCTAGTTCTGACTCAGAGTCAGAACCCACATTTGATTTAGAGGCTTTTACTTCGGCCAGTAGCGAATGCTTTGAGTGATAATCAACAATGTTATGCCAAGGTCTCTTATGGAAGTCGCACCACTTCCTGGTATATTTGTTTGTCTTTTTAGTGTCCTTCTTTGCTTGCAGTTTGGACTGGTTGTCCTGATACTATCCATATTTTCTCTTTCCTTTGTTTTGTGGTTTGGGTCTGCTCTTTCTTGGCTTTTGTTGTGAGGGGTTCCCAGGCCCAAATTACTGCGTCTTTTCTTTGAGCTTCTGCTCGATTTTGACAACATATTGATAGGCCGTGCCCAAGGACGATATGTCCATAAATTCGATTTTGGTATTAATGTATCTATGAAGAGCACCACGATACTTGAGCATCAGATGTCACTCTGAATCTTTGATACCCAACTTGGTGCACAAGGTATGGAAGATATTTGTGAACTCTAGCACTGCTTGGTCTCTTTCTTGCCACAATGTGGTCCATTTGGTATACAAGTCGTCATAACTTCTGACAGAGTAGTATTATTCCTTAATAACATCCATGAAGGATTCCCAGGTGGCCGTGACTGTAAATAATGAAGGTTCCTCTATTTCCTTTTGCTCACAGAAAGTTTCCCACCAATCTTTGACATGGGGAATGAATTTGAGGAGTGCAAAAGTAATCTTTTCTCTATTCAAAAAGTTATGGACAGAAAAATACCCTTCTAGTAGATTCAACCACTTTTATACAACATCTGGGTCTATCTGACCTTCAAATATAGGAATATCGAAGTTGATGTGTACCTTGAATGGGGCGGTGCCTCTGCTCGAGGAAGATGTGTCGCCTATTGGTATCCGCCGAAGGATTTGCGCGAAACTATCCATCATATTGTTCCTCTGTTGTGTGAGGGATTCCTTAAGCAACATTTTGAAAGGATCTCCTGTCCTATCATATTTCTTTTCTCCTTCCATGAGAGGTCACTTGGGCATGCAAGAGATTTTTTCCTCAAGAGAAACAAGCTCGAGACCCAATTATTTGTACCCTGACCACATTGGGGACATGCATTAAGATGACAAGGAGCAGACTGCTCTGATACCACTGATCCAGATTTTATTAGCAGAACGAAATGAAAACAGATTCAAAATATGCTTAACACAAAATAACAGAGATACAATAAAACTGGTTTTCTATTCAATAAGGAAATAAGTTGAAACTGTAAAATGTAGTGGAAAACAAGCTTGCTTGAATGGCGACGACTTATCTTTGAGAAGAGATGTGACATATGCGCTCATTCAAAAGAAGATGACTACAATGAGGCTCTCAAGGCATTTTTAAAATAAGCATGAATTCCAAAACCCTAGACATCCAAAAAACTAACCCTAGGAGATGAAGCGCCAAAAGTCATGTGGGCCTCATTGGGGTAAGCTAATACATCTACTTCTCGGGGTCGTAACTTTTGCATACGATCTCCATTTTAGGCACACGATAGCCCCTTGGAAAGGTCTATCCGAGGACTACGCATGTTGCCATCAGAATATGACTTTGATCCCAGTTTGATTTTGGTGAGCCCTAAAAACACTGTTTAGGGCCTCAAAACGACCGTGGGAGGCCACCGAAATCCATCTGGATAAAAAATCCTTAATCAAAATCACCGAGCTAGAATAACAAGAAACGGTTCTAGCAATTATGCCACCTCAATCACATCAAGCATCTACAAAAGAAGTACCTTTAAGCAAATAATTGGTTCAAAAAAACTTTCCATCACAGTGAGTCAAGTAACAAACTTATTCTTCTACAATCATTTGTCATATTGCCTTTCATTTCCTAGTAATATGTGAAACCCAGGATGATCCTTGATTTTTTTTCTTATGGCTTCCAGGTCTTTTGATTTCATGGTCAACATGAGCCCCATCCTAGTCCTCTTTGAAGGACAAACACAAACATATTTTTTCAAGACATTTGTTTTGTATTTTTAAAGACATATATTATTTTTAAGGTTCCCATAGAACCATTTTGGGATACTACATTATTGCAATCTCAAAGACTTTGATATCAAGCATAAGATTTCAAATGTGTATCTATCATAATCTTTTTTGTGTCTAATGAAACGATCATTTGGAGTTTTTTTCCATATGCGGTCCATATTTTCTTGCTTCCTTTTCTTGAATATTGGTATTGTCTTGATGAATGCTGTGATGGAAATGTCATTATATTTATTTTCACTCTTTTGGTTTATGATCATGTAATATATTGTAAATATTTATTTTCATAAGATACCTGGTCCTATCTCCGGTATTCTTTGCATGTGATTATTTATTTCAAATAGGTCTAGTCCTTCTCAGTCACTGTTTATATTTTTGCATGCAATTTTAAAATAGAGGAGTACCACCTTTTAGAAAATTCAGGGGGATTTAATCCTCATGAGGTTGACTCAAAGACCATAAAACAATATTTTAGATCAATATTCATGTATGTTTCTTTCATACCCTAGGGACATATTCTCTCGTGGATTGAATATTCAGACAAAATAACCATGAGCTCTTATGGCTCCTTATACCTATCACCACTTCTCTTTGCTTCATACAATATCTAGATATAATAATAAGGTCCTTCTCTAGATTTTATACTGTAATCTAAATTGCGCTTACCAATTACAATGAATGTTTTGTATGCATTCTCTCTTTTTCAAGACACCAAATTTTGGTTCCTCTATTCTTCATGATTGAACTTAGGATTAAATCTACAACATAACTTAACAATATTTGTCCCTAGAATTTGACCATCTTTTTAAGATACTTTGCCATAACAATCTCTCCTTGAGTGTTCCCTGCTCATTAAAAAAACACTACCTTGTTATTAAGAACTTGATCCTTTTTTCATTGTCAGGTTGTGCACTTCCAAATGTTCCTCCACTTCATTGCACATGCACCAACATGAAATATATGCAGCCTTCCTTGCTCAATATTCACATTTGGCATGTACCTTTTTCATCCAAAATTGTTTCCAAAAGTAAAATTGTTTTGGAAATCTCCCACATATGACAATTGCATTGGTCATTCAACTTAGAGGTCCCTTTCCTACAACTTCCTACATAAACTAGATGGATATTTTGAAAACATATACCTTTTATCATGTTCCCCTTTGAATTACCTTTCCGATGAATCTACTCATGCCTCAATATGAGTTATGAGCTGAGAGTTATGACTCCTTGAATTATCACTTTTCTCACTGGCACAATCCAGCTTGAAGACCAACTTCTACCACATGCAAAAGAAGATATATGGAGAACTAAGAAGCTATAAAGCTACAAAGCTGAAATGTGTTTAAAAAATGTCAAAGATTTCCATTAATAACTTGAATGCACATGGCAAGAAACATTTGTGCTCATTGAATTTGAGTTTGAAAAAAATCATGCTAGAGTGCTTCTTATCAATGTTGAAGAATATGACTATCTGTACGCTAAAAAGAACAACATATATTCAATATGTGAAATGTTCCGACCAACTCGTAGGATTTGTAAAAAGCACTAGAAGACATGTATGTTTTCCTTATTAGATGTATAATAATTGTTCCTCTATGTGGTTCCTCTCGTGAACCTTTGCATAGACCAACTACCATTGATCCCCTTTGCATGTAGTAAGTATGTAACATGGTTTAAACCATACTTGTTGGCACACTTAATTAAACTGAGAGGTGGGAGGTGAATCAATACAAGACCTATTTCTTCTCTTACTATATTTATCAATTTATTACTTTACCATCCATAATCAATTAATGATAAATATGTATACAACCATACAATCCACAGTATAGAGAGATTTAACATGGAAACCCAAATGGGAGAAAACCACAAAACTTGTCTTTATAATATCATGTAGGCACCAACCTAGTGTTACAATATTTGTAGGAACCAACCTGTAGGAGATAACAATCTCCACAATTGAGCACCAAATCATCAATGCATGTAGGCACCAACCTACAACTGCTATATTTGAAGGCACCAACCTGTAGGAGATATCAATCCCCTCAACTGAGCATCAAATCAAAAATTCTTGTAGGAAACAACCTACAACTGTTATATTTGCAAGCACCAACCTGCAGGAGACACCATTCTCCTCATCCAAGGATCAACTCAACAATGACTATAGGAGCCGACCTACAATTGCAATAGTTGCAGACACCAAGATGCAGGAGACACCAATCCCCTTAGCTAAGAACCAATTTAGAAAAATGTAGGCACCAACCTACTGGAGACACCAATCTCTTCAAACAATCAACAATACTGAATCATCTCTTTGCTTCAAGCATTCACTTGCACAAATCTGCTGCTTTTCCCTTGCTTTCAGAACACTCTCCACCAGCTCATGACTTCATATTTTCCTTTGACCTTGCACCTCCCAACCACCCTTAGACGATTACATTATCTTCTCTTCCATTCTATGGCATCCTTGGACCTCAGAGCCTCATAGCTTCAATTTGTTATCCTTATTCTTCTCACTCTCTTACTCCGTTGTTGTAAAATGATCAATGAATCGTTATTTATATCGAGCCCATGTACAGAAGAGTTTGTCCACATACAAAAATTTGTGTTCATTAGGTTGGCTCCAAATTCCTTGGCTTTTCCTTGAAATTAGGTTGTAAAACAATTCCATGAAAATCGGTCCCGATCTCTTATTTCACATGTTTTATTCACTGGCCACAATACAACCATCAATGTTCAACAACAATCTGATGCAACGTGGAATAGATCATGGTCGTTGATCTACTCACTTCCCATCAAAACATGCAACATGTCCTCAACGCTTAATATCTTCCTGATCAGTCCTCAGAATAACCTCTAATGTCTGTCTATTCTCTTTCGGACCAAGACATTTAGCGAGCCATCGGGCTCTCACACACACATCAACTTTTAATGCTCAACGACCTTCCAATCTAGTTTCTAATTCAATCTCATCCATTGATTGTTCATCAGTCATCACAACCTCATCACCGGGACCACCGAGATACTGCCCCCCCAAGCGTTCAACCACGCGCCTCTGAATTTTTATCCTAGTCGGATTAACTTTTGTCGGCTCGCAGGGCCACTGACCCACAAGTTTGCACCTCAACAATTTCTTCTGATCTAGTATGCAACCTGGTGATCAACCCATCATCCCTTCAAGGTATCAGCCTATCGACCTCCCAAGACTTTAGCACTGCAACAATTCTCTTATATTCTAATATTCAATATCCGATATGGAACCTTGCTTAATGAACCATGTTAATAGTTGATCAACTCACTGGGACACTTGGCCACTAGGCCCCCGAAAGCTTCAACACTATGCACTAAATCCTTCCGATCTTTCGATACAATCTACTGGCATGTTTATGTGGCAGATGATTTGATCTCCACGTGGTTCACTTCCACATGTACTAGATGATGTGGCATCGACATGTCTATGATTTCATCACACCTCTATCCCTGTTTGGAAACTATGCTGACCTGATAGTAGCATGTGGCTTGAAACGTGGCACTGACGTGGTTTTTCTCATGGTTCCAATGTGGCCTCTATCATGGCGCTGACATGGCATCACCACTATCCTATCGAGGTACTGGCCAACCGAGCCTTTGATACTTTAACACTACACTTTGACATGATATTTTGATATGGAACCTTGTGAATCTCTCATCCAACTACCGAGTCACCAAGGAACCACCAAGGAACTGGGTCCTCGAAACCTCTAACATTGCATCTTAACCTTTAACTTCGGTCTAGTATACAATATGATGTGGTAGATGAGGTGGCCTCCTTGTGGACAACCTTATTGAATTTTATTTTTTTATTGTGTTGGTGTGGCAGACGACATGGACTCCATGTGGCTGTTGTCATGGATTTGACGTGGAATCAACCACCGACCCATCGTGACTTCAATGATGCAATGATTTTCCACTCTTCCAATATCCGATATATCGATATTGGAACATCGAGTCACTAGGATAGCAGGTCACTAGGGTATCGTTCCACTTGTCCCCAAAAATTTAACACTATGCTCTCATGCGATATCCGATATACACTGGGTCCCATGACATAAAAGTTAATGTCTTGTGCAGGGTT
Organism: Picea engelmannii; assembly: GCA_009831015.1. Lineage (NCBI taxonomy): Eukaryota > Viridiplantae > Streptophyta > Pinopsida > Pinales > Pinaceae > Picea > Picea engelmannii. The sequence goes on along the minus strand of ML779839.1, from coordinate 441,131 downwards.
TCATGGCTTTCCCATTTTCATTTCAAACAACGTAATGCTGTCTTTGCATTATAAACCTATGGAAACCAAATTTCCTTGTGCATGTAGGATTTAGATTTTACCTTAGTCTGGTTCACCTGTTCATCAGGCACCCTCACAAAATCTCAACCTTCACAAAATCCTCTCCAAAAATCAGTCAACACATGCTTGAGATTTCTCTACACCCTTGGACTTCAAATCTCGTTGTCTAAATACGACTCCCTGAAATATCATTCCTCTAATTGCAGGATGGTTTCATCCAAATTCCAATCAACTCTTCTCTTCAAACCTATACAACCCAAACTTAATTAATGCACAATCATCTCGCTGTTATGGTGATGTCGTTCTTGATTTAGGGTAAACGCATAGAGCCTTGTACACATAAACTCATTAACACACATGGACATTCGATTTGCAGTATGGATGTTGGCTATGTTTGTCTAGTCTTAGTAGTCCCCCCTTGACTTTTTACATCAATGACAATAAATTTCAACAAACTCCCCCTTTGTCATTGATGGAAATACTTAGTTAATTTGATACTCCTTTTGTCTACTGCAACCATAGATCTCACAATTTTGCTCTAGTTTATGTTGACTACTTTTATATCTGCAAGTCTCCCCCTTTCTCTTTATTCTCCCCCTTTGACATCAATGACAAAGGGATTTTATCCCCTTTATACTTTACTCTTTATTGTCTGCTTTGCAACCAACAATCATCTCTCTTTCTACAACTCCCCCTGAGCTTGTGCTTCTCCATGAAACTTTCACCACAACCTTTTTGTTTATCTACAGGTTCATTTTGTAAAAATCATCTTCATCAATGTCTTTTGATATAATGAGTCACATCATACAATCAAATCAAATGGCGAACTCACAAAGGATTATATCAACATATTCATATATCAACATTACATCTTTATTTCTTAGCTGTCCTTTTCTTCCAATTAACTGGAATGCATAACCAAAGAGTCATATATTTACTTTTTGTGATTAATTCTTTATAATTTTGGATCTTTCCTTCCATTATGTTTTTGTTGTCCGTCTACAAATTATCACATCTCCATGTTCTTTGATTCTTCAAGCAACTGCATGCCTTCATAACTTCTAAAGGATCTTCCAACTTCTGATCTTCATCAAGCTAATCTATTTTTGCAAGCAACTCCAACATTTCTTCAGGATCTAATCTTTCCAAAACACTCACAACAAATTCATCAAGTGCTTCATCTTATTCACTTTCTTTGTCTCAAATTTGGGAACATAGAGCTTCCTCGTCTTCATCTCTTCCAAGTCTATTGATCTTAGTGGTTTATGCTTCTCCTATGCGTGTTCGTACACATGCTCTTTGATCCTGTCATTAATTCTTCCTTTGATTGATGTTCATGCTAGTTTCGAATTTGTTCTTGGGCTCCATTTTTTCAGTAATCAATCCATGCAATTGGGCATTCTGGGAGAGTCTTTAATTTATCTTCAATGACATCTTCATATTTCAGTTCTCCATCCATGCCCTTATTAATGAAATGCTAGTACATCTTTGTTTGGAAAGTGGCAGAGTACTTCCTTTGCATAAAATTTGTCACACAATGTGCTTGCTCAAGATTCACTATGGTTTGCTGGCTTACAATTCTTGCATTGTTCATCCTTATGGCATATTCATGTCACAACAATAAGAAAAATTAGTGCCATATTTCCATGGATGGTTGTAATTTAGTCAAAGATACCATATGATCATTCCAACTATCATCAAATCCAATTTTTTTTGTCCATCATTCAGATCTCAACAAGATGCTATCAATTGCAATTTTTGCTCACTTCATTGCTCACTTCATTGCTCAACCATTGTCTTCTATGTCACGGTGGAATCATTCTTGTAAATGACAAGCATTTCTACTTCTCTCTAGTAGTCTATTCCTAACAACCTTGTAGAAACTTAGTCCAAAATTTGGAGAAAGAACTTCTTCTCATAATCGTCTTACAATGGTGATGTTATTAAACTTCTGGAAGACTTTGTTGAGTGCTTCAACTTCATACTTCATCATCGCCTTTGCATAATATTGTGTCTTGGGAGCCTTCTTCTTTTGGTCTACTTTTTCATAATCTACTTTTCATTACAACTGAAACAAATTATGAAACTCAGTTTGCCATACCTTCATGGATTATCCTTAAGCTTGTTGGCTTCTTTACTTGGTTGATCAACTTTGGATGCTTGAAGGCTCTATTTGTCTTCTGCTTATGAGGTTGTTTGAACTTGTTGCAATCACTGTCTTCTTTCTTTTATCAACATTCTTCTCTTGTCATTCAAGACTAGTTTCTTTTCCTTCACAAAAAAGTCATTGTCAGCTTTATGGTCTTCTCCTACATGTCCCAACCTTTTCAAAAGTGTCTCCTTATCTTTGGAAATATCACCTTCTTCTGCCTCTCTTATCAATTTCTCCTTAGATATATTTTCAAGATGTTGATTTACTGCCTTGGTTTGGTTGACACCAGGAGAAACAACCCCATCTCTGCATGAAACCATTTGCATGGTCACACCATTCACAAATTTTTGTCCACTGGTTATGTGACATGAGCATCCATTTTGTGCTAGGAGTGCAATCTATGCTAGCATGGATGTATTTTATTCTTATTTTTATTTCCTCTTCCAAACTTTTGTAGTTTCTTTCTTTTGTTTGGTGATGGTATTCTGCTTTTTGTTTTGTGCATACAAAGGTAATTCATATTCTTCATTTTTTCCATTTTCTTGTTTTCTCTTCCATACCTTTGGATGTTTTTGTCTAGAGAATTTTGTCATGTTGCTTCTACATGTTGAAATTACTAATACAACTGAGAGGGCGGGGGGGGGGGGGGGGGGGGGG